>PVJH01040001.1:0-16011 GCA_004026705.1 Nesogale talazaci | reverse complement strand
AAAGTGAGGATTTGAAGACCAAGGACTAAAGCCTTCAGTGTTCACTACAATTCAGTGTAAGAAAACAAAAATCCTCACAACTAGACCAATAGGTAACACCATGAGATAAACATTGTCAGGTATTTCATCTTGCTTGGATCCGCAATCAGTGGTCATGGTAACAGCAGTCAAGGCCTCTGACAAACAGTGTACTGGATAAATATGCTGCACAGACCTCTCGAAAGTGCTCAGAAAAAAGGATCTTGCTTTAAGGATTAAGGTGTGCCTGACCCAAACCGTGGTATTTTCAATGGTCCTGACAAAGAATACTGGAAAGTACCATGGGCTGCCAAAAGAACAAACAAATTGATTATAAACCAACCCTAACATCAGCCGAGGCACCTAATTTTACCACAAAAACTGCATTAAAGACGTGCTGAAAAAACTCGGCTTATACTCGAGTATATCAGAAAATCAGAGCATTTCCATAAGTGAGGCTTTGAAAACACTAAACATAAGGTGCTTGACACAGAAATGAAAGAAAATTAACAACAGAATTTTCAAAACTTGGAGCTCAGAGTTCAAAGAAGAGGTCTACACTTCAAGGCATAGACCAAGAAGTCATATATAGCTAGAAGAAATTTGAGATCACCAGACTAAGATAACCAAAGATGATAATTTAGAGACCAACTACCAGAATGAACTCTTCCTTCTTATCTACGTAATAGCATCATTTTTCCAATATCTGAAACACCTTTATATCAAAAATGCTTTTTGTGTGTGTATGTGTGTGGCATCACTGCCCTGGTGGGAGTAGGAAGCCCAGCCTTGCTCCTGGAGAGCTGCTGCTGGATTTGAACTGTCAACCCTGTGGGCCACAGTTCCACACACAATCACTAGGCCATCAGGGATCCGCCATAAAAATGCTTCTTAAAAAAAAAATGCTTCTTAACTCCATTATATTTACCATTGCCTTTTCTCAGGGTTTGTCATCACATCAGTACTACAAGTGTCTCTGTAAAGTAACCCTATATAGGAGTTCTTTACATTATTCATTCTCCGCAATGCTGCTAATGATATTTTTAACAAACTAAAAAGTTTCCTCACACTCCAATAAAGCAATACTCTAATAGAACAGCTGGGCCCTAAAATATCCTTCTGCTCTCATCCCAAGCCCTCAGTTTCATCATCCAGCTCCACACCCTATATCTGTTATCAGTATCTGTTCTCCAACTCCAGCAATCATCACTACTGGGTTGTTGCTGAGGGTAAAGAAATGGATTCTAACTCATACGTACCTATTAAGACAGAGTTTCCTAGACTATAAACTTTACAGGAATCGCTCATCAGTCGCTGGTGGTTCAAACTGTCAACCATTCAGTTAGCAGCTGAGCACATAATCATTGAGTTACCCGGGCTTCTGAACACTGAACCGAAGCTGTCAACAGAATGGTTTCTGTTATGACTTTTTGTGATACACTAGAACACACACACTATTGTTTGTTTACATACGGTCTTTTGCTGCTTTTGAGCAATCATTGCAGAATTACATTATTGTGGCAGAGATAAAACAGCCTTAAAAGTCTAAAATGGGTATGGGAGTGGGGAAGGGGGAAAAATATGGGGAGCTTGTACCAGGGGCCTATGTAGAAGGAGGATGTCTCAAGAATGATGGTGGCAACAAATGTGCAAATGTGGTCTGCATACAATTGACATATGTATTGTTTGTGCTAGTAGTTGTATGAGCCCCAATGTTTAAAAAAAAGAAAAGAAAAGAAAAGAAAAAATCTAAAATGATTATTATCTGAACTTTTACAAAATAGGTTGGCCGACCTAACCTCGTGGGACAATATCAAACAGATAGATCACCAGGGAAGTGACAGAAAAAATCGAGTCTGACATAATATTTGAGAAAATAACAGTTAAGCTCTGCCAAACTAATGAAAAGTATTATCTATGAGCTCAGTGAACATTAAGGCAAGACAAAAATGTACACATGCACTCATAATTAAGCATAGTGTTATCAAATTGCTAAATGTCAAAGATAAAGATGACAATCTTAAAAGTAGCTAGAGATGGGAGTCATGGTTCCCATATGGTTGGTATAAGCCCAAGTATAAGTGATCTCTTATACTGTTTACAACTTGAGGGAATGAGAGAACTATCAAAGCTCTCAAAAGAACCCAATTCACTGCCATCTGCCATCAAGTCGATTCTGACTCACATCAAAACTTGGAAAAGCAACCTTTAGGAGAGTGAGTCCCAATTTGGCTATTTGTATCTCGCCACTGCATTAAAGAGCACTACAAGCTAGCAAGTTAAAACGTCAAGAGAAACCCAGTCTTTCTGACAAGAAATCTAGAGGAAAGAAAAAACAAATACTGAAGGAACAGATCTCACAATTCTGTCAAACTTACATTAGTCTTTGGGATAAACATAGGGTTGGGCATGCATGGAATCAGCATGAAGCAATAGCTTTAAGAATTAAACTGAAATTTCAAACACCTAATTTCTGCACCTAAGCAGAATAGAATAAAAACAAAAGTCAACATTCTCCATAAATTACAATAGGACACAAAGTTTACAAAATAAAACATTCACAATGTCTGAAATTCAATCCCAAATTCTCACAAAGCAAGAAATAAGAGTGATCAATTTCAACAGAAAGATAATTAACAAGTGCCAATGCAGAACCAATCTAGAATATTCTTCTATTGTCATTATCTAGCAATGACTTTAAAGCAACTACTATAAATATGTTCCATTAAGAAAAGACAACATACTTGAACTGACAGAAAGAACTTTTCAGGAGAAAGACAGAACTACATTTAAACTTTAAAACTGAGTGATACATTAATATGAGAGCAAAACCAAGGCATTCTTAGATGAAGAAAACCAAAAATAATTTATTTTCAACAGACTTCTTTAAAATAAATGCTAAATTAGGTGCTTTAAGCTAAAGAAAAATGTATTTTCATAAAGAGAAGACAATAAAGACATTAAATGTATAGATACAGAAAATGTTTTTCTTTGAGTTCTTTAAAAATGCCTGAATTTGACAAAACTCTAAATAGAATGTATATTGTCACAAGCATATTAAAAATGCAATACAAAATGATGTAGCCAAAGAAAAGACAGTAGGTAAATTTAAATGGAATACTAATAGATAATTCAAAATAAAGGGGGGGGGAGAAAACCCCCCCCAAAAAAAAAAAGGAAACTCGAGACAATAAAATGGTAGACCCACAGATAACCATATCAGGCTGAGCCTTGGTGGCGTAGTGGTTGAGTGCGGGACTGCAGCCCACGGGCTTAGTGGTTCAAATCCATCAGCAGCTCTCCAGGAACCGGGGCAGGGTAGCTCCCATGACCACCAGAGGGCAGTGATGCCCAAAAAAACAAACAAAAACAAACCAAAATCAAAGATAACCATATCAATAATTACACTCATATTAATTACCTTTACTCTTCAGTTAAAAGGCAAAGGCAAAGTGGATTTAAAAATTAAAGAACACACTCCTGTATGTCAGGCCCAGAGGAGAAAATTTAAAATTTTAAATATTGGTCAAGTTATGTTCTTTTTCTAACACATGTACCAGCTCTTTGTATTTCCTAGTTTATAAATTACCCATTCACGAATCTTGAATATTTTTAATTCTACATGTTCTTTTAACTCGACTGATATCTAATTAAACCAACTTTTAAAAAAAGGGGTAATATTTTTTTCAGCTAAGACTGGCAATCTACTGTTATCTTGTCAATTCCAAGTCTGCAAATCTTTAAGGACCCAAAGTACTCCATATTTCTCTAGCAGAGGTGATGGTAAATTCAAACCACTGACCTTTCAGTTAGCAGTTCACACTGTGCTACCAAGGGTCCTTAAGATTGACAAAAGTTTGAACTGGAATGGAATCTGAGCATAAAGCCAAAGAATCACACACAGGTGTATTATCTGCTGGTGGAAAAATCGAGTCTATAAAAATATGCAACAGATGCACCATTACTTCTTTTTTTAAAAAAATAATTTTATTGGGGGCTCTTACAGCTATTTTAACATTCAGTACATCATCTGTATCAAGCACATCTGCACACATGATGCCACATTCATTTCCAAACATTTTCCACTTGGGCCCTTGGTATAAGCTCCTCTTTCCCCTTCCCCCCCCCCTTTTTTTAATGAATCATTTTATTGGGTACTCATACACCTCCCCTCATGATCCATACACACATCAATTATATGCAGGCCTCATTAGCACACTTGTTGCCATTATCACTCTCAAAACATCCACCCTCCACTTAGGCCTCCAGGTCCAGCTCCCCATATTGCATCATTACTTCTAATAACAAAAGAAACCACCTCCCTTTCTGGTCAAAAATTGATTTAACATACTACAGAGTTACATTGATTCACAAAACTTTTGTGTAGTGATATGAAATGAGGTGCAAAGTACAATTTTATATTTAAAAAAGCAAAGTTTATTAATAACATATAAAGATCTGCGACTTCTTCCTTACACACACATAAGCTTACATATTAAAAAAAACAAGGGAATAATGTTATTGCTGTTGCTATGGTTAGGTGTCCTATGTACAATAGAACAAAACACTGCCAGATCCTGAGCCATCCTCCCAACTGTTTAAGTCCACTGTTGCAGCCGCTCTGTCTTTTCATTTTGTTAGTGACAATTAAAAACACCATAGTTCGGGCCAAGTGTACCTTAGTACACAACGTGACATCTTTGCTTTTTATTGCGTTATAGAGGTCTTGTGCAGCAGATTTGCCTGAAGTAGTATATTATGTCCTTTGATTTCTTAACTGTTTCCATAAGCACTGATTGTGGATCTGATGAAATCCTTGACACCCTCAATCTTTTCTGTTTACCAGGATGCTAATGATTGGGTCAACAGCAAGAATTTCTTTCTTTACATTGAGGTGTGATTCACACAGATAGTCCTCAGAAGTGCTTCAATTCCTCTTCACTGTCAACAAAATGAGTACAAGTGTGTACACACATATATACACACACACAAAGCATTAAAAAATTTTAGAGGAAAACACTGAAGGCAATCCAAATATTAATAAAAATGTTCAGGCTGAGTCCCGGTGGCGTAGTGGTTGTGCACGGGACTGCGGCCCACTGGGATGGAGTTTCAAATCCAGCAGCAGCTCTCCAGGAGCAAGGTTGGGCCTCCTACTCTCACCACCAGAGGGCAGTGATGCCAAAAAAAATGTTCACTAACAGAGTAGAATAAAAGCGAAATTCCTCCAAGTACCTTTTTCTGGACTTTTAGCCTTGTAACCACAGAAATTATTTTATATATTCAAAAATAAAACTGAAACACATGAGGAAAAATTGGTAAGTCTTAAAACTGAAAATAAAGTCAAGATAATATATCAAATTGGTAATACCACTAATATGAAAATTTTTTTTCATGTAAATTGTGAATACAATGAGTCATATTTTAAGGGAACAGAGAACTGAAAAAGAGAAATCCTAAATTTCACTTAACAGTTTGTTTCCATTTTCCCATTGCTGCTGAGTCAACTACCACGTAAGGTGTGTCAAGACTGTGCATCTTGACTAAACAGATTGCCTGGCCTTTCCCTCCATGAGTGCCTGGTAGATTTTTATTGCTGACTTCCCGGGCAGCATCCCAACTCTGAACTGCTTATCCCCATGTCCCTTCACTTCATTGTTACTGGTTTATACTTACTGCAGAGCACATACACTATCCAAAGAATACAAGTAAATTAATTCTGTTACTGCTCCTAGGACATAGAATTTTCAGTGTCAGATAAATACAAATATAAAATCAAACAATTATTGGCAAAATGATTAAGTTAAACCTGAAATGGAAATATCCCTATGAATTTATGGTTCATTTTTAACATGCTTCCTAGCTAACCTTTGAAAGGAAAAAAAATAATCAGCAGTGGAAAGCAGGATAACTGGGGCACTGATACTAATTCCTAACACATTTTCCTTTAAAATACACCAGGATCTCTAGAAGATATGGTGGTGTCAGTTTCCTCCCGTGGGTGGGGCACAGGGAATATTCTGAGTCAGATACAATGAAGTGCTAGACTAACGGAGACATGAATCAAAGACATAGAAGACAGCTTGATAGGACTTCTACTGGCCATATGCAAGACAATTTTGAAATATTTCATTTTCTTTTTAATGACTCTAGTTTTAAACACACAATAAATAAACACTGTTAAAACTCATAGATACAGTCAAAGAAACCAAGAGAGCAAGAAAAAGAAAAACAGGGTCAGATCAAGGAAAGAGGAGGACAATGAGAATTTGGGGGGGGGGGGCGTGTAGTGGCATCACTGCCCTGGTGGGAGTAAGAAGCCCAGCCTTGCTCCTGGAGAGCTGCTGCTGGATTTGAACCACCAACCTGTGACCTGCAGTTCCACACACAACCACTATGCCACTAGGGCTCAGCCTGAGAATGAGAAAATTATCTTTCTTGAGTCTGTTCCCCCAGAGCACAGGGAATAAATGGGTGTGAGATTTTCAGAGTTCTGAGCTGATGTCAGAAAGTTACTGGAAGTGTCCTTGGGATCAAAACCTATAGGCAAGTGAAGCGAGGATGTCTAGACAGAGAAAGGAGTGAGCTGCCCCAACAAAGGCCTCCAACTAGAGGTGGGGTGATGCCAGCTTTGGGGCAGCATTTATATGCTGCCCTTAGTTCACCTGAACTGCCCTCAAAAGAGCAGAGCATGGCCCCAAGCATGCCAGCCCTCTGCAGCCCAGGATAATTTCCAGAAGGGAAGTGAGGAAACAAGAATCTTCAGCCAACAAACCCTCCCAGCAGCTGGGGAATAAGTGCATTCCCACTGAAGAGGAGATGTGAATTTCATACCACAGCACTCTTTACAGTCCAGATATTACACTAGGCTAGGATTCACTGCTTTCCTATAAATTTTGGAAGCAGCCCCTCCAGGATACTGTTAGGGGTCATTTCCTTGAGGAATTATCAAGAGAAATAAAGTGGGGCAAACTATAATCTCTCCATTGTAGATGGTTTCAAGGCCACAAGAGACATGGACACTCTCACCCTCGTGTTTGCTACCCATTCTAGAGTTTTCTCATGGTTGGTGAGCATTTCTGCTAGTCCAAGTGGCTGATCTCATCTGTAGGCCTGGGTCATACCCATTTACTGTTGAAACCAGATCAAATACCAAGAGGTGTCCAGAACACCAGTGGGCCAAACCTCCATGTTCAATAAGTAACAACGGTCCTACCTCATCTAGAGAGAAAGTAAATCAGCCCTGCCAAAACACTAACAATTTTGCCTTGGAAGAGTCCAGAAGGTAGCTGCATCTCAAAGGATAGCAGAACTCTTGCCACACCTTTTGTTGGAAATGTTTCCTTTCTGAAAATGAGGACTTTGTAACCCACGGTGCATAGAGCTAGAGAGATGGAAAGCATAAATTCCCCCGTGATCACCAGCTGCCACTATAACATCCATGTACCCTTCTTATTGGGAACACTAAAGCAGGGGTACTCGAACTTTTTAAACAGGGGGCCAGTTCACTGTCCCTCAGACCTTTGGAGGGTCAAACTACAGTTAAAAAAAAAAAAAAAACTAGGGCTGAGCCCTGGTGGCATAGTGGTTGAGTGCAGGAGTGCGGGACTGCGGGCCACTGGCTTGGCGGTTCAAAACCAGCAGCAGCTCTCCACGAGCAAGGCTGGGCCTCCCACTCCCATCAGAGGGTAGTGATGCTCCGAAACGAAACAAACCAAAACAAAAACTGAACAAATTCACTGTGGGCTTGGGACGAGTCAGATGCTAAGTGGGACAGCAGTGGCAGCAAAAACACCTGGCTGGCTAGATAAATGTTCTCAGGGGGCTGCATGTGGATCCCAGACTATAATTTGAGGACCCCTGCAGAGCAGAGTTTCTCAAGCTGTGGTTGTGACCCCTTTAGGGGTCAAATGACCCTTTCACAGGGGTGCTACTAAGACTACTGGAAAACACATATTTCCCACGGTCTTAGGAAACAAGGCACAGCAACTCTATCCATCTCCAGGAGGGTCCGCCCACATGCAGCTACAACCACATACCAGGACCCAGCATGAAGACTGTTACCCTACACCGTCTTCAAGACAAAATTTCATTTGACATTCAAAAGAAGTGTCATTGCAACATGAAGAACCCTTTGAAAGGGTCACAACAGATTGAGAAACCTGTTACAGAGTATCACCTCCAGGTTCTAGCCTAACAAAAGATTGTTCTAATGTTCTCTAAGGTTTCTGGATGGGGGTCAAGTAGAGCTAATGAACTCCCTTTGGCTATGAAGTTGGTCCCTTAGTCTGCTAAGATGTTAAGTGAAACTCAGTGCTGGTGGATCTCTCTGTAAGGCCTTAAAGGGTAGCACACTGGGGTGGGGGTGTAATGTAACCTACCAATCAGGTCACAGCCTGATGAAACCTGGGGAGCCAGGGGACGCAAGACCTTTTCTAAGAGACACTGGGAACCTCTCTCTCCCTCCCTCACCATCCTGCTTGCTTGGATTCTGTGTGTGCCCCCAGAGTTAATCCCATATGGACCACCCCACCCCATCCCAGTAGCCGTCAGCACCCTGCCATGTTCCCAGTATCCATGGAACTCTGCACCTATACCTTTTTTTTTATCGACAGAGAGATACTACAGTTTGAAGAGAGCTCCAGATACCATCGGCCCCATGGACTGTACTGGGATACCTTCTTGATACAAAATCATTTCTTGGTGTGTTTGTGTGTGTGCATGGGGGTGGGGGTGCGCGCACACGCGTGTGCGCACACACGTTTCCTTATATGTGATCATCACTGGTTTTGTTTCTCTGGCAGCCCAGTCTAATACAAAACCGGTAAGTAAAAGACTCACTTATTACCCCATGGTGACTTGACGGTTGCAAATGAAAATACATCTCCACAGGGTAGATCTGGTAAGAACCAGCTTCACTACAATCAGCATCATTAAGCAGTGAGACACCTGACAAGGTCTGGATGGGTTGCAAGGTGCATGGAGTACTCAGGACTGCATGTAAACAGTGGTTCTTAACCTTTCTAATGCTGTGACACTTTCATACAATTCCTCATGTTGCAGTGACCCCCCCCCCAACCATAAAATTATTTTCATTGCTACTGCATAACAGTAATTTTGCTACTGCTATGAACTGTAATGCAAATATCTGATATGCAGGATGCATTTTCATTGTTACAAACTAAGCACAACTAAAGCATAGTGACTAATCACAAAAATAATATGTAATTATATATTGCGAGGTATTTCTTTCGAATGGCAAATGATGTTTTGTCTTGAAGATGGTATAGCATGGGTACATGGTATGGGGTGTATGCTGGGTCCTGGTATGTGGTTGTAGCTGCATGTGGGTGGACCTGCCTGGAGATGGATAGAGTTGCTGTGCCTTGGTTCCTAAGACCGTGGGAAATATGTGTTTTCCAATCGTCTTAGGCAACGCCCCTGTGAAAGGGTCAATGGACCCTCAAAGGGGTCACGACCCACAGGCTGAGAACCGCTGATGTAAACTATTCTTGCTCAAAAGGTTTAGCCTAAATTTAATCAAGCTCTAAGACCTAACTTACATGTACACGCAATATAGGAGACAGAAGCTACACAGGTGAACACTACTTGTGTCTCTGCCCTTAGGAATCAAGATTTTTGAGAACATTCTAGTAAGGAAAAATTATTAGTGACAGAAGGTGGATCTGTGATAGTCTGGGGCTAGGAGTAGAAGGAGGATACAGTAGAACCGCTGCACTCAACTGCATCAGTCAAGAACATTTTACATCAGAGTTGAAGTAAAACATCAGAATCCGACAGGACACATGTGATTTTTGTAAACAAAAGCAGTCGGCATATCACTCGGCATTAGCTGGCATTTTTAGTATGCGTTGTTTAAACCTCTTCTGGCTGTATTCCATGTGTTTTGTGCTAGTTTTCTTAGTTTTTGTGGCCTTTTGCAGTTGTGAGGTTAAAAAAACATGGGTCCTAAGAAAAGAGTTTTTCGAGAAGAATCATGATGATAAAAAACTGGTTAACTGTTTTATCAATATTGTTGATATTTAAGCAAACCCTTTTAGAAAACCGTTAAGGAAATGCCAACAGCGGACCACATTAGAAAGATTTTTTTTTTTTTTTAGAAAAAGCCAGCCTAGTTAAAAAAGGCAAAGAAGGGGGAAAAAACTCCTGAAAAGCAGCTACCAGTTGAGTTTATGAAAGGGAATTCCCCTTCCAAACAATGACTCTTATTTACTTTGAAATTTCTGTGGAATGTTACGTATAAAATGGCAAAGTTAGGGCAAAAAAACGGTGGTCAAGAACGGATTAATCCATTTTCAGTAATTTCTTATGGGAAAAATTGGTTTAAAACACAACTGCATCACATCTTGACACTCCTTCTAGAATGAATTAGCGTCGTCAAGGTCCAGGTTTCTACTGTATTAACTGACGGGGTGTGGAGGAACTTTTGGGAGGGGTCAAATGTTCCATATCATGATTGTGATGATGGTTTTAAGACTCACGTAACTTTAAGTCTTACAGCTTGTTTAAGTCTTGTAACAATTTGAAAAGATTATTTTTTTCCCCATATAAATTAGTGAATAGTTGGCTGAGTCCTGGTGGCCTAGTAATTGTGTGCAGGACTGTAGCCCACAGGGTTGACAGTTCAAATCTAGCAGCAGCTCTCCAGGAGCAAGGCTGGGCTTCCTCCTCCCACCAGGGCAATAATGTCACAAAAACAAGTTAATGAATATTTAACCTGCTTGGGGTTTAAAATGGGGGAGGGGGAGGAAAGGGGGAGAATTCTACGGATTTGTAAAATAACTTTTAAAATGTAAACGCATTTTTTAATTAAAACTTCTATTTTCTTCTTAAGCACTCTCACTCGCCATCAAGTCAAGCCCGACACAGAGAAACCCTAAACACTGGGCAGAACTGTAGGTTTCCAAGACTGGAACTCTCTACTACAGGAAAAGAAAGCCTCGTCTTTCTCACGCCCACCCTCTTCAGCTGGTGGTGTCACACTGCTGATCCTGTGGTTAGCAGCCCAATTCACAGACACGACACCACCAGGGCTCCTTTTGAAGCCCACTCTGAGATAGTCGCTTAACTTCAGCAAGAAGACAATGTATTTCACACTTCTACATCTGACATGCAATCGGGGCAATCAAGTGTTGTGTCTGCTAATATGTGGGAGAAAGATGGCCTCCTGCTCCATAAACAGCGACACTCCCCAAACTCCAAGTAGCAGCTCCACCCTGGCCTACAGGATCGTTATGAGTTGCCATGACTCAATAGTAGCAGAGTTTGGTTTTTAGTGCTTATGTAGTTTACATATGGGATAACTTTTTAAAAGATAACTAATTTTCTACAGATGTAAATACATAACAGATTCTACTACCACATCATTTCCTAAAACAGTCTCACAATAATGCCTTTCCATCACTCAAAACTGTAAGGGTTCATTGTGTCTACAAGGCCTCCATTTCCAGAATGGATTCACACTAACTGAACACTTACACAGCTTCTTAACCATTAGTATCTCTTAATCATTATCAAACTGGCTTTTGGGAGTGGTCCCTTTGAAATGACCACCTCAGTCAAATACACTTAACACTTTCAAAGTATCTGCCTTTGTATCTTTCATTCCCAACTAGGAAATGAACTCAAGAGTAGGAACTTCCCTATAAATCTATATGGGACCAATGATAATAAACACCTGGTTAGTAATCCCCGGACAATGCTGGATTAATTAGCATCTTTACAATCTATATCCTATATGTTGGAAGGATGGGATCATATACCATTTGCAACATGAAAGAGATAAAGCACCTTAAGATCTAAATGGGCTTAGCTTGGAGAAGAAAAGCAAGTCCCCATGTTAACCACTACCTCCTCTATTGTTTCCATTCACCTGTTTCTTGTTCCACTTCATGACCCAGATACCCATACTCCTCTCATCTTCCAGGCTATCAGCTCTCTCCTGGCATCACTTTTCTTTTTACCAAATGGTCAATCATTATCACCAAAAACCTTCTTTTTCCCTCTCCCCCTTTGAGTTCTTGTCGTTCTTCAACCCTGAATCATCTCAACTTGAAGTTTTCTCTATTTCTCTTTTCAACAGGAAAAGAGATGAAGTACCATGCTAATTGGAATTTTAAATATATGTCTTCAGTAATAACAGCAACAGCTAACACTTCATGGGCACTCAGCATGTACAGACACCATGACTTTTCCAAGAGTCCTAAAAGATAATATGTAAAGGAACAGTGCAAGAAAAGTTAATTAACTTGCCCAAAAGGGACAAGTAAAGGTATTTCATTCAACTAAGGCAGTCTGCTTTTGGAGTTCTAGCATTTAACCAAACCGCCATGCTATGGTACTTCCCAATGTAATGCACTATTGCCTTTCACATTCAGAACTGATCAAAAATTCCTTTACTCATTTCTCTCCCAGTACCTTGCCCAAGTCAATGTTCCCATCAGTCTCATTCTCACAAAACTTATTTATTGAGTCACTGAATAAATAAAATACTTATTCACATATTCAACACAGTTAATGAGACAAAAGAAATTCTTAAAGGATCCTTGCCTTATCTTCACATTCCCAGGCCCATCTGACCCTTCACTCTCCACTACAAAAACCATGAACAAAGTGAAGTAACACTTAATGCGCCACACACTTGGCATATATTATAAAACAGCAACAAAACAATCCCTATTATTAACCCATTCTACCCACCTCTATTGAATAGGAACACTGAGGTGCATAGAATATTGTAATGCACCCAAGGTCACACAGCTAACAAGGCCGCAGAGCCAAGATTTAAAACCAGTCTAACTTTAGAGTCCTAACCACTTCATTAGAAGGCCATCAAAGACACGCCATTACTTGAAGCCCTCAACAGCTCTACTTTCCATCTGATGCATCACTGCCATTGAGTCAAGGCCAACTCACAGAGATACTCTATCACCCGGTAGAACTAGGACTGTCCCTGTGGGTTTCTGTAACTCTGTAACTCTTCACAGCAGTAAAAAGTCCCGTCTTTGTCCTGGACAGCTGCTGGTGGTTTCAAACTGCTAAATTTGCGTTAGGCCCACAGTCTTTAGTGATTCATTCATTCAGCATTGATGATCAATTCCATCACCTTGCTTTTGTTCCCTCAGTACAAGGTCATCCCCACTTCAGGGTTTTTATTAATATCCTAAAATAGTGTTTTTTAAAAAAAATATGTCCTTGCTTATTACATTTCAACTTAAGTGTCAGTTTCCAAAGAGACCTTTTCCAAAACAGTCCAAATTGTTCCAGCACATGAAATCAGTTTTATTTCCTTCATAGCTACTTAGTCAACCTGAAATTATCACATCCATTCCAGTCCCACTAGGGTGGGAGTTCATACAGAATAGAGACCTTGTCCATATGACTCACTACTACTTCCTCAGCCTCTAGAAACAATGCCTGGGACATTACAGGGGTGGGAATTCAATCATGGTGATCCCATACACATTCCAATAAAATTGGGTACCATAGTATCTGGAATGACTGTTGTGGAGAGCTTTTTCCTTCAAGATCTTGAGTCTTTTCTTTCCAAATACCCCTAGATGGGCATAAACTTTTAACTCTTTGCACACTCTGAGGCTCCTGGCACATAGTACTTGCACTTGATATTTACAAAATATGTTCTATACACTGAGATTACCAAAATGGGTAGGGTAGGGTTCCTACCTTCAAGAAACATGCGATGTCAATGATCAAATATCTACTCTTCACTTCCCTGTTAAAGACTAGGCCCTAACTTTTTCCCAATGGCTAATCTGTATTCCTGTGGTTAGAGAGCCCCTTGAGACCTCCAAAGCAAGTATTCCCTTTCATATCTTTAATCTCTCCCTGATAAAATGGCACTGGAGCCCAGCTGACCGACGGAAGGGTTCACAGTTGGAAACTACCAGATGCTAAATGGGAGACAGGGCTTTCTACTCTGTAAGTAGTTACAGTCCATAAAACCCACAGGAAAAGGTCCACAGTTATCGCTATGAGTCTGCATTGACTCAATGGTAGCTATGATGGTTGTTTTTGTTTTTTCTCGTCTTGATGAAATGGCAGAGAGACCACCTCTGACCTTCTCTAGTTACCCAAAAGAGAAGGGGAATCCTAACTCTCTATCGGTCCAAGGCTGAAGTCCAACAAGGCAGAGGTCATACTAACATCAGCTATTCCTCTCACGGACCTCTATTTCTTTGCTGGGTTGGTCCATTGCAATGACCACATACAACTCACAGACAATACTCTCAATGGCAGGGAGTTATTAGGGGTGTGAACAGGTTATCAAAAGACAAATCCGGGGAACATTAAGAATATTAAGAATACAGTTTGAGGTCCACAGCAGCACCTCTTCTCAGTTCATGACCAAGTCTCTCTCCATTCCTCCACCTTGCTGTCACAGGGTTCCGTGGCCTCTGCCTCCTTGGGCCAGGAGGCCCGACTGCTACACAACCTCACTGCTCCCTGGTCTCAGCAGCTCCCTGGTCTCTGCCCTGCTGCCTTCACCACTGAACACAGGCATCTCAAACATGCTTCTCCCTTGATAGTCTCTAGAAATTCTCTATGTTCCTGCCTCAGAGATGGCTCTTATATTCAAAACAGACCAACCCCTGAGTTAGTCCTCTGTATTTTAGTTACATGTTCCCATCCACTCACTGGGAGGGAGTTGGCAAAAACTAATGGAGCGCTGGTGGTGTAGCGACTCTGTGTTCGGCTGTGATCTGCACAGTGGGCAGTTCAAAACCACCGGTAGGTCAGCAGGAGAAAGACTAGGATTTCTACTGTAAGTAATTACAATTTCAGAAATTCACATAGGCTCGTTATGAATCAGCATTGATTTATGGGCATGATAGCCATATAAAGCAATTCCACTCCGTTAGCATCACCACCACCACCCCCTGCATTTAACTTAAGGAGCCCTCCTAACATCCAGGAATTCCCAAGTCAGAACAGACTGGATAGTAATGTGAACTGCTCTGTGGAAGAAGTCGACTTCTGTAAAGATTTACAGTCTTGGCGAACCTCTGGTGTAGTTCTATTCCAGACCCTATCAGCTCACGATGAGTCAGAATCAGTTCAAAGGCCATGGTTTGTTTTGTTTTTAATTTTGGTGTCTCACTCACTAGATGCTCTCCACCCTCCCTCCAATATCCTTGCATTCCCCAAACACCTCCCCCTTCCCATTCCTTAGCACACCATTCCACCAGGATTGCTTCCTCAAAACTTATCAGTGACCTAGAAAGGATTCCCACATTTCTTCAGCATCTAACACTTTTGTGGACTTCTGCAATCTCCTTCCACAGTTCCACTCCATTCCTGCCAATTCTGTGCTACCTTTTTCGCTTTTCAGCTTCTCTCATTGTCTCTTTATTTACTCTCGATGTGCATCCTTGAAGCCTCCAGGACGTCAGTAGTGCTCAGTCTTGTCTCAGAAGGCTCTCATTGCCTCCTATCACTTTAGCCAGTGCCTCCATACGTGATTATTTTATAGTTCTTCAATCAGAGGCTCAATCTAGGCTCTACTTTCTCCATCATCTTCAATTAAAAAAAAGGTTTTTTTAAAGTCTAACTGAATTCTTAACCACCTCCTCAATACACAGCTATTATTGGCTATGACTAAGAAAAAAACAATGTGAACTAAAGCAAGCAACAATGTTCTGAGAAAGCAATATTATGTAACTTAAGGCTGATGTTCCTATTTCTTTGCATGCTTACATTATTGTTGGCTGCTTTTAATTGACAGCCAGGAGAAACACGGATTTTCTACTTCTATAAAGAGTTACAATCTTGAAAACCCAGAGGCAGTTCTAGTCTATCTCCCTAGAAGTTAAAATTGATTCCATAGCCTTGAGTTTACTTGATAGCTGATACAAAAACAGATCAGAGACTAAATAAAGCCTTACTACAGGTTTACCTTAGACAGAGCTTATCTCAAACTGTTCAGAGAGTTCTAGATATATACAAGTCTTCTTA
>PVJH01040000.1:0-16016 GCA_004026705.1 Nesogale talazaci | reverse complement strand
CTGCTACACTACAGGGACTGTGATCAAGTCATGGATCACCATGTGTAAAGAGTGTTGAACAGGGAACCAATTTGCTCTGTAAATTTTCACTCAAATCTCAATTTAAAAATGTGTGTATGTGTGTGTGTTAGAGAGAGAGAGAGTTTATCTTCATGTCTAAGGATCATTGTAGTGGTATTTCTTTGAAATGCTACTTCTTTGGCAGTGCATATTATACCCAATAGTCGTCTGCAAAACCACAATTCAAATGTACAATTCTTGTTCTGTCTTCCTTCTAATCTGACCAACTGTGGCATGAGCAGATTTTCCTGTGCATACTGCTTCATGCTATTCTCACCATCACTCCAGGAGGACTGTAAATTCCCCCATTTAGCATCTAAGGACACGGAGGATCTCACCTTACCTCAAGTCACTCCACAATGGTAATCAAGTGGAGAGTTCAGGTCTAATCCTTCTCCCCCAATGACATATGGGAGTCAAGGAAGGCAGAAGATACCAGTCCCTTCTCCTGCCATAGACATTGGATTTCCCTGAGGAGCTGTGTTGTCAAGTTCAGTCTGGAGCATATGTGTTCAGCCTCCACTTGCCTCCCACTCCCTCACACTCACCAGACCTAGGCCAGATGCCCCTTTCCCTGTGGACCTTCGTGGACCCGCTAATCCAGCAGTTATCAACCTGTGGGTTGTGACACCTCTGGGGGCTGGAACGACCCTTTCACAGGAGTCGCCCAATTTATAATAGTAGCAAAATGACAGTTATGAAATGACAATGAAAATATTTGTATGGTTGGGGGGTCACCACACATGAGGAACTGTATTAAAGGGTCGTGGCATTAGAAAGGTTGAGGCCCACTACCCTAAGTAACTAGTGTCTTTCCTGTATCTATGCTTCCCTCAACTATAGCTCGCCTGGCACATCCCTCATTAGAACACCCACTGCCGCACCCATAATGATTATTTATGGATCCACGTAAACAGTTCTGTAAGACAAATGAATAAATTGGTGAACAAATGAGCATTTGGTCAGACATCAACTTGACTTCGGTGTGCAAATTTTGTAGGTCTTTAGGAACCATGAGGAAATGCTATTTCCCCCTAACAAGCTGCAGTCAATGACTTCCATTTTTCCAGAAGGAAGACACACTTCATCCGTCACCTATGTTGTGGCCAAATGGCACTGTCTGCCACAGTGGCTGGTTAGTGAGGAATGGATTTACAAAGTTCTTGCTCCCTGAGATAACATTACTCTCTCGGGGGGAGGGAGGGGTGGAAAGGGCCTCCAGCCAGTGTAAGATTTTGGTGCATAGCTGGAATTACCTCCACGGTGATTTCATGCTGAATTTGTTGAGTCTCTAAGCAAAGGCAGAAATGCAAAGGAGGAGTGGATCTTTAGGGCTCTACCACATCTTTCATCCAGAAAATAAGTGGTGATAATATTTGTAATATGTTTACCGACAGAACCAGGGGTTCTGTGCAGATAACTCTTTTATGACACAAAGTACTTAGCTAAGATGGAAAATGGCATTACTCATGTTAAATTCAAAATGAGCTTTTGGTCCCAGATTGCTGGAAACTCAGTAAATGTCATTAGCTATCTGATGTTACAGTGAAATCAGCAAAGGGTTACTCTCCAGTAATTACATTGACTGTAGCTATAGGAACAGGGGGCAACAGACCCAATCGGGTGACCGCTCTGTCTTTCCCCCCAAGGACAGTGCATCTGTATGTTGTTCTCATCAGAGACCATTTCCAAATCCCCACAGGCCAGTTGCCTGATCTTCTGAGAATTGTTTTCTCCACAGGCACCAGGATCAGGCCCTAAGACACATCCCTCTATGAGTCTCAGTTGGAAAGGGATGATAAAATACAGCCATGAAATGTGCCTCCGGAGGCTGCTGAGGGTCAGTCATTGATCCATGGTGGATTCATTACTGATGGCCAGGGAACTCCTGGGCAGAGCATCCACCCAACCCCCATGTCCCATGGAACCCACAGTACCACGTCCTGCTCCACTTCAATGCTCTTCCTTCCCAGGCAGAGACACGGGCCCACCCCTCTGAGCCATGGAGCAGCCGTGTCCTCCAAGACCTATCTGATCTGCTGTGGGACAACACCAGCAAGTTTGATGCAGTGGCCAAGGTCATGACACGGAATCTGAGGACCACTGCAGCTTCTGTGGACAGTGGACCTGACCACCCCATTAGCCACCTAGTAAAAACAACACTTCCTTCTCTAAAGCTCAGCATCTTCCCCCACTCCCACGTCAACAGAGCATCTGCTCTCATTACATGTGTGGCTGCCTACAGCCTTCCTCATCACCGTGTAGCCACCAACCCCTTCCCTTGCCACTTGTTACAGCCAGTACTTTCCTTTGCCACCTGCACATCCAGCCAATGGCTTTCCTCCTTACCTGATATCACCAATCCCATCCTTGAGTGTCAGTCAACACTTTCCCACCCCACAATGAATGCACCAGAAAACACCTCTCCTCGCCTCTAGGGAACAAGCAACATCTTCCTTCTCCACCCAGGATAGCCAGCCTCTGCCCTCATCATCTCTGACGACCCCTGTCACAACCACGCATGACAACCACAAACTTGCCTCCTTATCAAGTAACACCAACCCCTCCCCTCTCCACTAGGCAATGGCTTCACCTCCTCTTCCCTTGCCACCTAGACAGCACACCTTATCCCAAAACTGAGAGTGCTGTTACCTCCCTACTCATCTGGGAGGACTACAGTTTTCTCCATCCTCCTCAAGGACCGTGATTCTCAAGAGTATGGACCCTGTAGCAAAAGCATCACCTCAGAACTTGCGAGAAGTTCAAAACCTCACGTCCCTCCCCAAATGCAATGAATCAAAAGCTTTTGAGGTGGGGCTCTGCAGTTGATCTGTGCTCTTTAACAAGGGAGTTCTCAACTGCTCACCAAGATTGGAGAATCAAGAAGGCTGCTCTTTCAACACTTGTTTTCAAGACTCTGACACTCAGGTTGCAGGCCCAGAGGCAGACCCTAGCACAAGTGACCGGACAAGTCCAAAGTACAGCTGAGGATGAGGAACAGGGTTGGGGTGGGGCAGGCTTCTTTAGAAGGAAAGACAAAACAAGGTGGATTCCTAACAACCTACCAAAAACCTGAGACTCGAGGTGTCACTCAGTCCTTCCTATTCCTGGAGACTCTCCTCCCTCCTGACAGTCTGAGGCACATCTCCCATGAGGAACGGCCTACCTAGTTCCCATAGGAAATTACATTGCCTATATGATGTAAATGTCATCCCATCTCCATGACTGCAAGGAAATTGATGCCTGTAGTGATGAGAGGATCCACAAGTGACAAAAGACAGAGAAGATTTCTCTTCATCCTGCAGTCTGGTTGTCCTGCACAGACATGACATTTGCAGAACCACTTGGGATATGAAGAAAGCAGGATGAGAGACCTGTGCCTGGAGAAGGCCATCGTGCTTGGTAAAGTCAAGGGGCAGCAAAAAGGAGAAAAGCCCTCAAGGACAGGGATCAACACTGTGGCTGCACCAATGGGCTTCAGAACAGGAGCAAGTGTGAGGAGGGTACAGGGCCAGGCATGTCTCCTGCTGCTGCGCACAGGGTCGCTGTGGATCAGAACCAAGAGGATGGCACCAACAGCAGCAGCAGCAAGTCATCACGTAGCACCGCTATCTGGCGGCATTGCTAAAGAAGTGGTCTCCCTCATAATGTGGCCGAGAAGCCACTGATTCTTCTCAGCACCTTCCCATCCACCTAATGAGGCATCTTTGCCATAAGAAGTTTATCTCTGGAAACTTTAGGTCTGCATTTTTAAGACCCCAGGCTCTACTTGGATTTAACCAGGAGATATATTAGCCCGATGCTCAGGGGTACAGGGGTGCAGTGCGACGTCCCCCATGTAAGCACACAGCATCTTTCCCAGAGCCAGTACTCAGTGAGAGGGCTACTCCCTGAAGTACCTTCCCTAGTTGGTACTTTTGACTCTGCTCAGACAGCTGAAATAGTTTTTTTCATTCAAGCCTTCTCTTTTGCCCTTTGGCATGAATGACTGGTTTTGTTTCCAGCATTGGCTAATTCGCCTGGAAGGACAGCCTCTTTCATCTAACTCTGTTTCTTCACATATTCCACATCTATCCTGAATCTCCAGAATCGAACTCTGAGTAGATCCTGATGGATAACAGCCCTTTACGACAGAGTAGAACTGCCCCTAGGATGCCCAAGGATGCCAACATGTACAGATGCAGACTGCCACCTCTTTCTCCCACGGCAAACGTGGTAGGTTCAAGCTGCCAGTCTTTTTGTTAGTAATCAAGTGCTTTCATTGGGCCACCAAGGATTCAACCTCACATGTATTCCTCTGCCTGTTCTGCACCCGTTCCACACCTACCTCCTCTTCCTCTGCTCGGCATCCACTCCGAGCCCGCGCTGCCTGGTCTCTAGCCGCTGCACACTTGCTCCATGCCTCCTCTACGGTGGCCCCACGCCCACCCTACTACCCCGCTGGACATCTGCTCTGCGCCTGTCTGTACCTGCTCAAAAGCTAAAATGCTCAAAAGCTCAAAATGCCATCCTGGAGTTCAGCTGAGTGTTCACATCACCTTCTCCGGGGTGGAGTCAGCACCCTCGTTTGCCCTCTGTTGGCTTCAGAGGAATTATCTACATCCACAGTAGAATGGCACACAGCAACCTACAGAGTGTACCAGGAGGTGTCTGGGAGCCCTGCCCTCAGAACATGCCTTCAGGACTTTTAGCAGAGAACTGGCAGGGAGCATTGATTGCTACTCATCCCCCTCCATAGAGAGTTAATGCAGTAGATGACAACCTGGATCCAAAAATATCCCAGCTATCCGGATAATAAGTTATAGTCAGCAAAATACAACCCAACAGAGACAGATAGAAAGTCCCACGCATTTAGGTTTCAAAGATCAAAGACATAAGAACAGGTAAAAAAGATACAATGTGAGACGAATTCTTGGAATCAGCCTGCTCTGAGGGTAGCATGAGCTACCAGACTGACGGGGTAAATTGGCACTATGGCACCCAGGGCAAGGAGTGGAGATGCCTGTTCAGGTGGCAACTGAAGCTAAGTTTCATTCTTAACTCCACATTCAGGGGCATTGGTACCTTGGCCAGGTGTGGAAGGGACAAGCCAAGCTGGCTATGCGAATCACAGAAATCATCACAAGGAGTGGGTGGGGGGGACATAGGGGGGAGCAAGAGCCTGACGGGAAGCAGGTCAAGTGTGAAAATCACATAAAAGCCAGTTCTAGGCATCTAACAGGATTATCTCCAGGAAGATAAAGAACAAGGAGAAATGCCAAGGTCTTTCTCCCTCCAATCCACTTAAAGCATTTCTGCAAGCAACTCACTGAAGCAAAGACAGAACACAAATGAGCAAAATGCATGCCCTATCTCTGACCATGCTCCTGACCATCAACTGAGCTGGGAGGGAGGCTCCTCTTCCAGCTTCACAACTTCGCTTTCTACTTAGCTCAGCTACGAAATACCTCCGCTAAGTGAGGCACACCATAGCACACTCAAAGAGGAGTAAAGAAATTACAGAGGATCGATTTTTTAAACCCTGTCACCCAATTATTAAAAGAAAGGAAGAAGGAAAAGAAGAGGGAGAGAAGGAAGGGGGAAAGAGAAAGAAGGAAGCTGGGCAGCAAACAAGCAGTACTAGCTTTACAGATTCTCTGGTCCTACTCTAGATGGACACATGTAACACAGGATTTCCAAAGAAATCTACCTGCTATTTCTACAAAGGGGAAAAAATTGCATGGGTTAAATAATAAGATTCAAAATGAAACCTAGAATCTCTAAAACCACAAGTGGGGCCACCAAGAAACTAATATGGTATTAGACAGTTTAAGCTAAGATATACTTAAAAATCTTCTCATGGCAATTTTTGTCATAACCAGCACATCAAAAATCTCAGTGGTTAAATTAACAAATGGTGATTTCCCTCTCACGATGTGTTATTCACAGTCAGAATGCTACTTTGCTCCAGACCCAGTCTCTCACAGCAGATGAGAGAAAAATTGGCTGAAGCTTGTAAGGGTCCTTAAGTTCTGCATTAAAGGTGCAGGTCACTTTCATCTCTATTTCTCTGGCCCAGAAAGTCATATAACCAAGGCTAACATGATCACAGCAGGTCTCTCACAGAAATGGTGGATAAAAAAAAAATTTGATTACACAGATCCAGAATACCGAACAAACAAGGAAAGACATTTTTTAAGGGAAAACATAAAAAAACATGAGAAAATGCAAAAAGAACCCATTAACACCTTCGGAGGTTAAAAAAACTAACAGATTCATAACAAAAGAAGAAAATTAGCAAGTCAAAATAAAGTGCAAAAGAAAAATAGCAACAATAAGCTTCACAAAAAAGCCTGGACAATTTTATTGCCAAACACTATCAAATTCAGAGAAAAGCTGACACCATTTCTATTCAAACTATTCCATGATGTAGAAAAAGATGAATTACTCCCCCATTCACTTTATAAAGTGATCATAGACCTGGTATCAACAGCAGGAAAAGACATCCCTAAAAAACTAAAGACTAATATCATTCATGAACATAAAAAGTCTCAACACAAGTCAACAGAAATGAAAAAGGTAAAAACAGGTTACAATGAAGAGCTATACTCTAATATTTAAAAACTGGACAAAACCCTCAAATTTCTAAAAAACACAATACCTACCCAAACTAACAATTTGAAGCAGAAAACCTGAACAAGCCTATCCTTCCCCCGCAACAATAGCAACAACAAAAACTAACAGGGCATAGAACAACTCCCAACTAAAATCCTGAATTCTACCAAACATTCCCAGAAGAGCTGGCACCAATTCTAATCAAAGTATTACAAAACATAGAAAGAGAATAAATACTCCCAGAATCATTCAATGGAGCAAGTATAACCCTAATAACAAGGTCAGGCAAAAATAATAATAATAAAGAAATTTATAGGTCAATCTTCCTCTTTATACAAATGTAAACATTCTCAGCGAAGTCCTGAGTGAATCTAACAATCATTGAGGAAAATTCATTTGACATACTCCGTTGCTGATGTATACATTCCACAAATAGGAATAGAAAGGAAATTTCTCTACATTGTTCAAATATATATCTATTTAAACCGACATTTGTCTCAGTGGTGAGAAAGTGAAGCATTCCTTCTATGAAGGGGAATGAGACCAAGATGTCTTTATTATCACCCCTGTTCAATACTGCATTGGACATCCTAACCAGAGCAATAAGACAAGAAAGGGAAATAAAAGTCATCCAATTTGCCAAAAAAAGAAATAAAACTTGCTCTCTTTGAAATATGATCTACACAAGGAAAATCCCAGACACGCAACAAGAAACCTGTTGGAACTTTTAGGGGGATTCAGCAAGCAGAAATAATACAAAATAAGCCTTAGAACATCAGTCAGGCTATTGGTGCTGTACAGCAAAATGTTGTGAACAAACTATGGTGTCTGGCGATCAGAAAGAATGGTGTCTGGGGTTTTAAAGGCTTGTTTTCAAACATGCAGTTATCTGAGTGAGGCATTAACCAAGTCCACATGACAGAAGGATCCTAGCCTGTGAAGTTCAAGAATAGTGGATAACTTAATCCAAATCTAAAGGCAAGAATGACGTCAGAATTCTGAATACTGACTTTGCAGAACGTTGTGGATGATGGTGGAGACCCAAAATCCATTTTCAGGGGCCACACATGTCTGATCCTCCAGTGAATCCCCTCCGAGCAGAGATGAGGCATGTGAATAGCACTGTCAGAGTATTGTAAGATCGATTATGGCAGGTGGAGTTAGGTCAAAATATAATATCTTATCATCATATCTACCTTTAGGCCCATTTTAAATCTGTACCACTTTAAAAAAAAGTGAAAGGGAAATACACCTGGATTAAGTCCCACAGGAATCCTCTCTGACCACGGACCAGGAACGTCAAAACCTTGCTAACATGCAGGATGCATTGGAAAGTGGGTGGTTGCAGATGCAGTTAGGTTAAAATTTAGCACCCTATCTTTTGATCTTCTTTATGATCCATTTAAATTAGTACCGGATTTAAATATGTCCTGTTTTCCTTTCAATCGAAGGGTTAATGTGTCTTCTTTTGTTATTCCTTGTTGTTGTTGTTGTTGTTGTTTCTTTGTTTTTTAGCTTTTGTGTACATGAAATCCAGGATGGATAAATCTCTAGATTCAGTTAAACAAATCAGTTGTGGGATAAAGTTAGGACTTTTCCACAATTACATATACTCCAAAATATTAAGCAAATATTAATAACTATTTTCCAGCATTTGGGGGGAAGTCAGAAGTTATATATTCTCCCTAAAGACTGCAGCTATCAGAGGCTTTTGCTTGCTTTTCTAGATTTGCATAGCTCATAGTTTGCTCACTGCTCCATTGGTTCTTTTCCTTTGCTATCTGTCATTGCAGAGGCTCTCCCAATACCCTGATCTGCACCCACAGCCCCCAAGTCTCATGGGGATCCTCTGTCCTTCTCTGTGTGTTTTTCTTAAGTTAAATGCTACCTCATCCCAGACCTCCATAGCGAAGGTTTCTGACTCTGGAAAAGAAGGATAAAACTTCTTCGTGACTTGAAGAAACTCTTTTATCTTCTTATTTGGTACTATTACATTTTGTTTCTTCAAGAGGTGGAAAAGAGTAAGAATGTATTTAATATTTTTACTCTTTGTCTGACCCATATCTCACTCAGATGAAAAAACTCACTGAACAAAAAAATAAACTTAAAAAATTTTTTCCCGATTCACCTTCACAGTCCAGTGATGCTGTACAACTGTTACACAAGATTTAGCTCAAGAGTTCTGTTCCTATCACCCCACATTGGGTGCCATCTATCAGAGGAAGGCCCGCCTCCGACGCATACCTCATGGGTTTGGTAGACGCAGTGGCACAGCGATAATTATTCATTTTTGTGGCGAAGTTATGGAGAGCTTAAGAAAGAGAGAAATAGGGCTGAGCCCTGGTGGCGTAAGTGGTTGAGTGCGGAACTGCAGCCCGCAGGCTTGGCGGTTCAAATCCAGCGGTGACTGGGTAGTGCCCAAGACCACCAGAGGCAGTGATGCCCACAAAAAAAAAAAGAAAGAAAGAAAGAGAGAAATAATAAGAGGCAGACACATATCATGGTAGCATGCTCACCCCAATCCTGTTAGGTAGTCCACATAGAGAGAGAGAGAAAGGGATTACATGGAGGAGAGGGAGAGTGGGGGAGAGCATCCAGAGTGAGCGGGTGAGAAACAGAGCTTCTTTATTCTAACCAAACCTTATATACCCTGTGGAGCCATTCAAAGTTCCTAATTACAGGTAAAGACACATGTCACAGGAAAGGGTTTTGCTATAGGTGCACACTACGGAAGGGAAAGTATGAAGTCCCTGTGTGACAAGATGGGCGGACCTATATTCCTGGTGGCTCCCTATCCGTGATTGCCCTTAGGTGGGAGACCTTAGCTAAAGCTTTCAGGGGAGTGACCATTGTCCTAACAGTAGGGGGTTGGTCCTATCTTTTGTGAGACACACAAAGGCCTCTGATATCTGGATTCTTTAGGGAGAATATCTACCTTCCCATCAAATGCTGGAAAATAATTATTAACATTTGCTTAAAATTTTGGAGTAGGGCTGAGCCCCAGTAGCATAGCAGTTGAGTGCGGGATGCGGTCCACTGGCTTGACGGTTCAAATCCAGCCGCAGAAGGCTGGGGAGCTCCCACAACCAGAGGGTAGTGATCCCCCCCCCCCAAAAAAAAATTTTTTTTGGCGTATATATAATTATGGAAAAGTCCTAACTTCATGCCACAATCAGTCAGTCCTTGGAGAATGGAATCTTTCAGCCCTCTCTGACCAGGCCAGGGAGAAACAGTCTCTTTCCTAGGAGTTCATCTACATGTATGAATTATGCCCTGGCATTTCCCCATGACTGTCTAGCTTGGAAGAACCTGGGCCAATCCTGTCAGCCCTTCCATCTACCAATGTTCATGTCCCAATCATGGTCCAGTTCCTGTTTCTGTAATCTCACCCGTAATTGAAACCACTGGGCACCATTTCAACCTCATGTTGGTGGCCTCCCCCATCTGGATGAAGTGTCTGGGTCTTTGTGTTGTCTTCGTCTCTTTTAAGACTTAATAGATATTTTCTTTAAAATAAAAATTTAAAAATTAGTTCATTTCTTTCACATTGACAAAGAACACTCTGCAAAAGAAAACGGTATCACAATAACCGCACAAAGATGAAATAATTCATAATAAATCTAATGAAAAAGACAAAAGACCTGTACAAGGGAACCTACACAGCACCACTCTAAAAAACCAAGAGATCTACACAAATATGAAACTATAGTGTAGTATGTTCATGGATAAGAAGACTTGGCATTGTGAAAATAACAGTACTATCCAAAGTGATCTTAAAGAAATAATATGGGCTGAGCTCTGGTGGTGTAGTGGTTGTGCACGAGACTGCAGTCCACTTGGATGGAGGTTCAAATCCAGCAGCAGATCCACAGGAGCAAAGGCTGGGTCTCCTACTCCCACCACCAGAGGGCAGTGATGTCCCCCAAAAAAGAAATAATACACTTCCTATTGAGATTCTGTGATCTTTCTATTAATAAATGAAAGCAAAATAGATGAAAAGGGCAAAGTTGAAAAAGGTTAAGAAAGGAGATAAGGAAACAAGAACTAGGAAGGAAGTGGAATAAGTGAAGTTTCATTGTGGAGGTTATAATCAACAACATAAAACAAAAGGTAAATGCATTGTTGAATGGAAAATTTATTTACTGTGTAAATCTCCACTCAGTCCACAATAAATTTTTTTTCACAATATGAAAATCTAATAACTAACTTTATAAAGAGTTCTCACAATATCCAATCTCAAAATCTACCATACAGTCATAGCAGTCAAAGCAGCCACATGCTGGTACAAGAAAAAATACATATACCAATAAAACAAAATTGAGGCTCCACAAGGAAATCCGTCTATAAGCTGTTTACTTTTTTATTAAAGGCCAAACATTAATAAGTGGCAAAAAGATGGCCTTGCTAGTAAATGGTACAGGCAAACTGAATATTGATTACTGAATAATGAAATAGGAGTCCTATCTCACACCATATACTAAAATAAACTTGATATGGTGAAAAAGAAGAAGAAGAAGAAGAAGGCAAAACTAAACTATAAAGATAATAAAGTAGGGACAAACTCAAGATCCCTAATATATGGCATAAACACATTATCAAATATACTGACAACACACTAACAGCAGAAGACAAACTAGATTACTGAAACCTCCTAAAAATCAGACCTTTACACACATCAAAATATTTCATCCAAACTTTAACATCTCAACAACAAAAAATGCAAATAACCCAGTTGACAATTCTTCACCAAAGAATATATTCAGACAGTCAACTACCACATGAAGAAATGCTCACACTCATTGGCCATGAGAGAGATGTAAATCAAAAATACACTGAGATATCATCTCACCCCAGGATTAACAGCAAAGTTCAAAAAAACTGAAAACAAGAAATAGTAATAAGATACAAAAAACGAACTCACTGTCATCAAGGTGATGCTGACTCTGAGCAACCCTTTAGGAGGGTAAAACTATCCCGTGGATTTCCAAAACTATAACAACTACGCTACCAGTGGTAAGGAATGAAGAAACTGGAGTCTTCGTGCACTGTGGGCAGGACTGTCACATTATAAAAACAGTACAATGCTTCCTTCAAAAGTTGGAAATAGAATAGCATATGACCCAGCAATCTCACTAGTGGATGTATGGTTTAGAGAAATGGGAGCTGTAAAATAAATGAGTTTGAATTAATTCAATGGCAGTGAGTTTATATTCAGCCCAGCATTATTCACAGTAGCAATAAGATAGACTAACATAAATGTCCATCATTGGGTGAATGGATAAACAAACTCACAATCACACACGGGGGTACTGAACAACATTAAGGAAGAATGGCGAGTCTGTGAAGCACCTCAGCACATGGATGAGCCTGGAAGACAGTACAGTGAATGAAATTAGTCAATCACACAAGGGCAAATATTGTATTAAACCACTATTATAAAAAGTCAAGAAAAGCAGAATGTCAGAATGCATTAAATAAGGAAAAAGACATTAAGCAACATTTCCATTTGCAGAAAATCAAGCAGTATCCACACCTCACTCCATATACAAAAGCGAACTCAAGATGATATCAAGGAGTTCAAGAAGAAAGGATATGTTTTGAAACTTTTTATTTTGTGGCATCACTGCCCTGGTAAGAGTAGCAAGTACAGCCTTGCTCCTGGAGAGCTGCTGCTGGATTTGAACTGTCAACCCTGTGGGCCGCAGTCCCGCAAACTACCACTAAGCCACCAGGGCTCAGCCTTTTGAAACTATTTTTGGTAGTCATTGTATAACCCCTTGATATGATTGAACTATGGAATGGTAGGACATCTGGATTATCTCATAAAATGGTTTGGGTGGGGGAGGGGTGTGAATAAAAAACCGAATGTAAACACTATAACTTTAAAGATCATCAGTGAAAAAAATCTTGACAAACTTAAGGCCCTAATATATGGTATATGCACTCTATCAAACATTAGAAAGAACACATACACAACAGAAGAAAAAATAGATGACTGAACCCTCCTAAAATGAGACACTTTGGGCATCAAAAGACTTCATCAAAAGAGTGGAAAGAAAGCCAGGCTGGGATCAAAAGAAAAAAAAAGGCAAAGGACAGATTTCTAAAGTCTATAGAAAATTGTCAGACCTCAAGAAAATAATAATAATAAACCCATGTAAAATGGACAGCAGACATGAACAGACCAAAGTTCACCAAAGAAGACATCCATGCAGAGAAATAAGTACTCACAATCACTGGCCATCAAGAGATGCAAATGAAAACAACCTTGAGATACCACCTCACACTGGGGATGATAACAAAATACAAAAAAAACAAAACAAAACAAAAAAACCAGTAAAGAACAAATTCTGGAGAGGGTTTAAAGCGATTGAAATTCACATCCATTACTAATGGGACCGTAGAACAGTACAGGTACTGAAGAAAGCAGTTTGCTGCTTCCTCAATGAGGAAGAGAAAAACCATATGATCCAGCAGTCTCCTTATGTGGTATATCCACTAAAGAAACCAGAGTCACAGCATGAATAGATACAGGCATCTCCATAGCCATCGCAGCACTATTCACAATGGTGAGAAGAGGGAGACAATCGAAGTGCACCTGGGTAGAAGAATGGATAGATGAATTTTGGTACACACATATGATGGAACCCTACACATTGCCAGAGAATAACGAAACTGTGAAACACCGCATGACCGCGATGGATTTGGAAGACATTGTGCTGACAGAAGTTAGCCTATCACAAAAGAATAAATATTGTACGAGACCACTGTTATAAAAGAAAAAAAAAATTAAGATCTTTTTTTCATACCCAAAGAAACTGACTAAAAGAGGGCATAGGGGGAAATGGTCAGGGTGAGGAACAGGACAAGCTATTGTCTTGTTTAAAATGTTGACAAATGGTCTAAAATGTTGAATGGAGACCATTCACCTGACAAGTACGGGTGGCAAATCAGGAGGCTAGCCCCTCCCCCGTGCTCATGGTCGAGCATTGAATTGGCTGCTTCCCGGGATCCTTCTGAGTGGGTTTCACCCTCCCATTGTTCCCGGCAGTGCTCAGCTCGCTCGTCTTCCTCTGGCAGAGACTCAGTCTCCATGTTCCTTTGCTGCATCTCTTTCTCTCAGGTCTCTGTGCGGCACATCTGTCTTGATTGCCATCTTTACTGGAAGCCCCCAGAAAGCTTTGAATGTCTGGTTTTCTTAGAAGTATAGTGTCCGTCCTTCTATTGAGACGCATCTCTGCCTTCAACTTTGGGGTTAGCTGCTAAGAGTATTAACCATTTGCATCCCACTCACCCCCAACCAGAAGGTCCAATCACGTCCTTCCTTGTTAGAATCTGTGTCCTACACTTTGGCCTCCAGCGGCTCCTCGGTCTTTGGGAGCCCATGGTCTCTGCGGGGAGACAAGGCAGACATCAGACAATGACTACAAACCAACATCAGGTGGCATGAACAGAGGGTTCCAGGAGAACTTTAAAGTCTGTTTACAAGCTGAGCCAAAAAAAACAGTGGTAAGGGGTCTGGGGGCACAGAGGAGTCCCGCAAGGATATGTCCCCGGGAAGTGGAAAATCACTGGTCAGCTCCACCTTCCCAGCGTCTGCTTGTGAATGTGATAACAGTGATAACAGCCTTGGACAGGGATGGAAAGCATGCGTCCCCAGGAGGCCCCCACAGCCAGACTCCACAATTATTGGCAGCCAAGCACTGGCAGAGCCCCTCTGGAGCTGACAAGACAGACGGTTCCTTCCCTGGGCACTCTCATGGTGGAAGAAATGTTTTGTGTTTTCTGCTTTGGCTTTAATTTGGAGCTAAACAAAGACACAGCAGGTGGGAGATAGAGCACTGCCTGGGGAGCCAGCTTCCTTCTCCAACCTCCCTGCAGGAGCAGGAGGAACGCCAGCAGCAGGGGCAGGGGCTATGGAAACTGTTGCGTGGCACCTGAACACAATCAGAGACTAGGACCTCTCAGTGGACCTTAGAGCCCGTTCCAGAGGGACCGAGATGGCCAACCACACTGGTGAGTCTTAGCTTCCCAAGGGCTGGACTTGGGAGCTTCCCCATCATGAACTGGGGAGGTGGTATGACAGATATCCTAACTTGAAAGATTAAGAAACCGATGTTCAGACAATTTGGTGACTGGCAAGATAACACGAGAGATGCAAACTAGAACCCATCTCCATCTGAGCCATGGTATCGTTGGCAGGGCTCACAGGAACCTGAAAGCAAGGGAGGGCACACAGACCTCGCTATCATGAGAGAGGGCAAGGCTCAAAGATGACCACGGACTGATGGTCCATGGTATGGTGTGATATGAAGAGAACAGAGTCTGGATTCCAGGGGACCCTGCTATCAGCTGGGTACGCCTACACCGGGACTCAGGGCATTTCCCAAATGTTCCTGTCCATCTTCTGGGAAGGATCAGCGAGAAAACTCTGGAGAAGCCCAGTGAGGAGGGGAGAGCAGGCCTGAAGGAGGAAAGCAAAGGCCACGCAAGCCAGGCAGCCCAGGTCCCGCCAGATGCAACAGAACTCCAGGCAGCCAGCCCTGAGGGCCTCAGTTGTGACATGTAGGCTATCACCCAAGGACACAAATGCTCCCAGGGCAACCCCCAAAGTCACCGAGCTTCTCACTGACTCCCCAGGGTTACGCCAGGGCCTGACGCAGAGCGAGGGCTGTCAGCACCTGTCCAGGAACGATTCCATTTCTGAATCACAGCCAGTGAGTCCACTATGTACTGTGGGGTCAAATCACGACCCACCCCACAGCGGCTTCTAGCTTCACAGCCAGCCATACAGCGGGCAGAGGACCCATATTCTCACTGTGTGGGCACGGAAGCTGAGAGTCAGAGAAGGCAAGACATTTTCCAGGTGTCTGTCCCCCTAGGAGCGGACAATGGCTCGTCACTCAGACCTGTCTGGCCCCCAGGCACCAGCTCACAGAACCTCTTATAAAGTGACCAGATTTTAAGCGGGACACCATTGACTGATGAAGGGGGGGGAGGGGGGGGCTCTTGATTTAAAATTTGTTCTATATGGAACAACAAAAACTTTCATAGGACGTAAAAATAGTATTGTAATATATTTATTTTAATTTCAAACCGCCGTGGGAATGTTGCTAAACTGTTAAAAAGCGGGGCGTCTGGTCACCTTACAAGGAAGAAGGAGTAGGGGTTAGAGGGAGGGGGCGTTTGGGAACAGAAAGCTATCAGCCCAACTCCCAGCAGCCTCTCTAAGCCTTGCTCCCACTGAGCTGGGGCACCCAGGGCCGCAGACCAAGCACAATGACTCAGAGGGGGGCAAGCCCTGTCTCCAGGATTTAAATTTAGGCCAGGAAAAATCTAGTTCTTGCGCAGAGTCTGGCCCC
>PVJH01039999.1:0-16022 GCA_004026705.1 Nesogale talazaci | reverse complement strand
GGGAGGGGGGGGGGGGAGACATGGATTGTGCACTCAGAGCTGCCGCCCTGGCTAGTTACCTATTCAGGGGAGGAGGGGCGGTGCCCTTGGCTGAAATGGGGGGGCTGGGGGGGGGGGGCAGAAAGTTCCAACAGGGCTCCTAGTGTGGAGTCAGGGAGGGTGGGAGGCTGTAGCTCTGGGCTGCAGGGGGAAATAAGCAGCCGGGAGACATCCGTGCGTAGATGGATTTCCTACACTGTCGGACATCGGGGACCTTGTCAGGGGTCCTTGTTAAAATGCAGCATCTGCCGCAGCGGGTGCGGGCGGTGGCGTGCCCCAGAAACCCAAGCCACTAGCTCCTCCACACACACTGTGAGCGGGGAGGGTGTCAAGTCCGTGGGGTTGCCTTTAAAGTCCGGTGCCTGGGCCCCTCCTGCGAGTCTTCTGATTTCATCTGTCCATCTGGGCTGTAGCCAGAGCAGCTCTTGGAGACTGAGTGGGTTATTCCGTGGGCTGCTAGCCTCAAGGTCGGCGGTTCCAAACCCCCCAGCCACTAAACCCACGGGAGTAGGGTCACCAGGACGCCAACGAACGACAGTGGCGGGGGGGGGGGGGGGGGGCATCTCCGATGGCCTCTGGCTTCCCTATTGCCAGGAGGCCAGGGTCGGGCATGCGCCACGCTCCGTCCGTCAATACCTACTTTGACATCAGCCACTCCTCCCACGCCGCTCCACCACCGCCCAGACAGTGCTCACAATCCAGGGAAGGAACCAGGAGCCCCGTGGCATCGGGTGAAACTGCTGAGCCCGCCGTCTTTAAAGTGTTGGGAGTGTTACTTCGGGGACTAACGCACCCCCATCTTCAGTTGCCCACTCCGCATGGGAATGCTGGACGCTGGATAAGGAAGGCCAGAGAAGGGTCCAGGTGTCCAAGTTAGGGTGCCGGCGAAGAGTCCTGAAAGGACCGGGGACTGCTCAAAGAACAAGCTGTCTCGGGAGAAACACAGCCAGAAGGGTCCCTCCAGGCAAAGATGGTGAGACGTGGTCAGGGGAGACCGGTCCCGGGAACGGGGGAAGGCACTTGACAAGATGGGTGGGCAGGGGGCTGAAATATAAGGGTGATTGTGAGGGTGGTGCGGATGTAGGCAGGGTTCCGTTCTGCTGGGCTGAGGGCTCAACGCGTCAAAACTGACTTGACGGCACTTGACATTAGAGAAGTGCCTGTAAGATCCTGGGACTATTTAACTGTTTGTGGGCTTAGAAAAGCCCCTTTTCCTGGGAAGCAGGCTGGTTGTTTTGAACTGGCGACCTTGTCTGTCGTAACCCAGTGCACCACCATCCTCAGGGTATGGTCTTCCCGAATAAAGAACTCTGACCACTCCCTAAGAGAAAGAGCCCCCAATAAAATGATTTATTTTTTAATAAAAAGGAGAGGGGAAGAAGAGCTTATACCAAGGGCTCAGGTAGAAAATATCTGGAAATGAAGATGGCAACATGTGTACAAACATGCTTGATACAAATGATGTGTTGAATGTTCTAAGCGCTGTAAGAGCCCCCAATAAAACCACTGGGGGAAAAGAAAAGATAGAATGAAGAACCCAAGTTTTTGGTTTTAACCGACAAGGGATCTGAAGAGACTTCTCCAAAGTAGCTCAACAAATGATCAACCAGCGCAGGAAAATGACTCTCAACCTTGTGAAAATGGGGGAAATGGGAAGCCAGATCGCAGGGAGGCCCCGCTTCACATCACAACCCCAGGGCCATCCATGTCTCCCAACTCCTGGCTGCCCTGTAAGATGGGGGAATTGAAAGGACTTAAACTTTCCAGGAGCAGACAACCTCCGTTTTCTCCTGCTGGTTGGCTGGTGGTTTTGAACTGCTGGCCCTATCATTAGCAGCCTCGCCAAGGCCCGGGTCACCTTTCACACCCACTAGGACAGTGCCACGGGAAACAACGAGGCCCTTTCCTCTTGTAAAAATTTAAAGTCTCAGAAACCCCAAGGAGCGGCCCTCGTCCGCCCCCCAGGGTCTTTCAGGGTTGGAACGGAGTCAACAGAAGTGGTTTGAAGACAGTTCGAGCTGAAAAAGCTGGAAATCGTACATGTTGGTGAGACTAGGGGGATTGGAACACGGATGCAGGTGAGCCTTTCATGGGAGGGCCACTGTAGAAAACCGTTCCGTGGTCCCTCAGAGTAACAACGGGCCTGTGTCCCAGCAACTTTGCTCACTGGAAGACTGGCACGCCAGCCGCACGAGTCAACGTGAAGAGACAAACAGGATGTCTAGCAACGGGTGACGAGAAGTAAGATGCGCTTCAAGTCACCCCAGACTCAGAAAACTCCTTCCCGACTCACCGCCACGCTTGAACCGGTTTCAAACCGCCCATGTGGAACCACTAGGCTGCCAGGTCTCACGCCACAGGTCAATGAAAAGAAATGCGGTGCTACACCCCCCAACGTGGACGGACCTTGAAGACGTGCAGAGTAAACGTGTTATCCAACTCTGTTCATGTGAAATGTCCCAAAGGGAACTGCGTAGAAAGGACATAAGTGGTGGTTTAGTGGTTGGGGAGTCGGAGTAAACGGAGGGACTGCTAACAGGTACAGGGTTTCTTCATGGTAGTTGCACAAATCTCTGAGTACACTAAAACCCACTGCATCTTACACTTTACAAAGGTAAATGATCCAGTATAGTTTTTTTCCATTTTTTGTTTTTTTGGTGGCATCACTGCCCTGGTGGGAGGCCACAGTCTTGCACAACCACTGCATCACCAGGGCTCAGCATAAGTCTTTTTTTTTTGGGGGGGGGACGGGGACATCACTGCCTCTGGTGGTCATGGGAGCTAACCAGTGCCGCTCCTGAGAGCCGCCGCTGGATTTGAACCGCCAAGTCCGCGGGCCGCAGTCCCGCACTCAACCAGTTACACCACCCGGGCTCAGCCTGTTTTTTGGTTTTTTTTTTCTTAATAATGAAAAAATAGTCATCCCAGAGGAAAGGGACTGTTGCAGAAGCGAGTTCCTTCAGAGTGAAAAGTCCAGCCCGTTGGAAGCAAGGTCCCTTGTTTGTAACAAGTCAGCTAAGCCCTGTCGTAACGGGTGAGGACCCAGGGCCACTGAGACTCTGCTTGGGCCTTGTCTGGAGCCCAGTGACTCTCTGACTGGGGGGCGGGGGGGCGGGGGGAGCGACGCGGCGTCCTTCAAAATGAATGGGAATACCGGGCTGATGATGTGTCTTCTTCTGTCCAGGTAGTCCTCTGACGAGCTGCCATGAGCTGGGCCCCAGCCATCCTGCTGGCCCGGGGCCTCTCTCGGGGCTGGGCTGGCCTCTGTGGAGCTGCCCTCAAAGGAGCCCCCATCTCTCAGGTAAGTCAGGGGAGGACATCCGGGATTGTTCCCCGCCCCTTGCAAAGCCGCCCCACGAGGCCAGTTCTGGGGGCTCCGAGCTGGTAACTGTCTCCTCTGAGGTAGAAGGCCCTAACTTACATTTCCGAGGTGCTCGCGGCCATGAGGGGGCCCTGGTGGTGTCGTGCTTCCCCAGTGGGCTCGAACCACTGCGTCCGCCATTGAGACCCCCTGTAGCTCTGCAGGAGAGCGATGAGGCCTGCTGCTCCTGTCAGGAGCGCACCGTCTCGGGGCTGAGTCCCAGGGGCGCAGTGGTTGAGTGCGGGACTGCGGCCCACGGGGTTGGCGGTTCAAATCCAGCAGCAGCTCTCCAGGGGCTGGGCTGGGCTTCCTCCTCCCACCAGGACAGTGATGCCAAAAGTAAAAATAGTGCACCGTCTGAGAAACCCACAGGGGCCGTTCTGCCCGCCCCACAGAGAGGACGCCCTGCACTGGCATCGACTCGATGGCAGTGAGTTTGGTGCGGGCTGAGTTCCCACATCGGAACCGTGCTCGTGTGGTGGGGTCCCTGGCGGCTGCTAGCCTCAGGGTCGGCATTTGAACCCATCAGCTGCCCCGTGGGAGGAGGGGGAGGCTTTTTCTGCTCCCGGGGGAGCGGTCCTGTCCCCTCTGTTGGGCTGCCGTGAGTCCCTATCCACCCGTGGTGGTGAGTTTGGGTGGAGCCCGTGCCTGACAAAGAAAAGGTGGGTGAAAAGGGGCTTGTATCAAGGGCTCAGGTGGAAAATATTGGGAAATATATGTGGAAATATGTGTGCAAATGTGCTTGATACAAATGATGTACTGAATGTTGTAGTAGCTGTAAGAGCCCCCAATAAAATTTAAAAAAAAAAAAAGAAAAGGTGGGTGAGCTGAGTCGCTCTGGGTGGTGGTTCTGAGCGGCTCCAGATGGGTAGGAAATTGAAGTCCCTTCACTGACCCAAAGTGACCGGAAGATGCCAGCAGACCGTGCCGTCGGGAGCAGCGGGCAGCTGGTATTATTTGAGCAGCTATTCTGTGCCAGGCTCGGTGTGGAGCATGTTATGGGAAGGACCCCCTTTGTGGCGCGTCCCCGATTTGGGCGTTCCAGAACGACCTTCTCAATCGCTCCAGGGACACACTGCCCGGCACGGGGATTCAGAAAGCCAGACCTGTCGTCACAGGTTGGGTCTACTGCAGCTCCTGGGGAACTCAGAAGAGGGCTGTGCCTCCGAGCTCGTGAGACCGTGACCTTCGCGGAGGCAGCTCGCCAGGTCTGTGCTCCCCCTGGCGAGCGCTTAATCCCTGTGCCACCAGAGCACCTCTCGCAGGGACCCGATCAGCCCCAGGTGGGTTCTGAGACTCTAAGTCTCCTGCCCCCCCCCCGCCCGCCCCCCAACAGTTTCAGTGATTTGAAATTCACATGTCATCTATTGCGTACTTAAGGTGCGTTGTAAAAGGCGGGTACCTACCTCGTCACAGACGCCTTTCCGTGTCCATCGTTTGCTGGATGGACTCCCCTCCTCCCCCCTTAAGAGGCACTGCCCCAGTCGCCGCCGAGACCATCACTGTCCACGCCAGGAGAAAGCGCCCCCTTGAGCCCACAGAGCGGCAGGTAGTTTCGAGCGGCCGACCTTCGCGCTGGCAGCCCAGCACAAAACCCGCTGCGCCACCCAGGCGCCTCCTTCTCACCTGAGCTCAGTGCCGTTTCTCGTTTTCCCATGTTTTTCAACACCACCTACTTTGGACATGTTGTCAGGAGACTCCAGCCCCGAGAGAAAGACCTCGCGTTTGGTGATGTGGAGGGGGCGGCAAAACAGAGGGCAGGTCCTCGTGGGCAAGAGGGATGGACGCCGTGGCCGCAGCGGTGGGCGCAGGCATAGGCACTGTGGGAGGGCCTAGGACCGGCAGTGTTTCATTTGTTTGTGGATGGGTCTCCGCTGACCTGGTGGCCCCTCACAGTAACCACAGCCGGCTCAGGTGGTTAGGGACGCACTGCTCTGCTTGCTCACCCAAATGTCAGGGGCTCCATCCACCAGGTGCAACCTGGTGGACTCTCTGGGGAGCAGGTCTAGGTGGCCCGACAGGGTTGCTACAGTGACAGTCGGTTGGCGGGGGAGGTGTTGTGTTATTTTCTAAACTGAGCTGTGGCGGGCAGAGAACAGTTTCCAGTGTCCCTTTGGCAGCTGGGTGACACCAGGCATCCAGGGTTGATGGTGTCCTGGGTATCCGTGAAGCAGGCGCAGGAAAAAAACTCTCCCTTGTAAGGCAGTTGTAAACATCAAAACCGGAGTTTTTCTTTTATTATTTTATTATTTTTCTTTTTCTATGTGGGGTAGGGAATGCCTTGAATTGCCCTGAAGAAGAGTTCGTGTTTCAGAAGTTCTGCCCCTATCTTGTTCAAGCCCCCTCTTAAGTTCCTTCTCCTCTTTGGAGGCAAAAGGTGCTATTGCTGATGGAGAGAGAGGTCTGTCTCTGCACCCGCACACAGAGAGGCAGGGAGGGGGCGCTGCTGCTGGCGCCATGGTTACATGCTCAGCTGCTAACTGAAAGGGTGGCGGTGCGAACCCAGCAACCGCTCCAGCTGCCAGCCCACTTGCAAGCCTGCACGACCGACTGCCGCCGGGCTCCGGGAGCCGATCCCCAGGTCTCTGCTCCCAGGGTGGGCTCCAACTGCCACCGTGGGAGGCTGAGTGCGAGGCGGCGGCTTCAACGCAACCTCACACACACCCCACAAGGTGGCTATCTCTGGGAACCCACCGGACGCCGCCTTTCACACCTGGCCTGCCCCTCTAAAACAGTGCTCCCTCAGTGCTTCACGTCCAGGTGCTTGGCCAGCCCTGAGCCTGCAAGTGCCCCTGCCCCGGGCCTGTGGCCACTGTCGCCAAGAGCCCGTTGCTGATGGCCACTGCCCTGGGCACGGGGCGCCCCGGCCGTCGGTGATTCCCGAAACGCAGCCTGCTCCGTGGTTTTCCCGGTGCCCGCCCGCAGTGGACGAGTGCCTGTGGCCTCCCCTGGACAACGCTGCCTGATCCTGGCTCAGTAACCACAGCCCCACGCCTCCCTGGAAGCCCCCCAGGGGCACAGGGAGGGGCCGGATGCCAGCAGCACCCCTCTGCCCCCCAGGTCTCCCCTCTGGCCCTGCGGGGGCTCCACGGCAGTGCTGCCACCCACAGCTCAGACTCGTCGCTGGTCCCACGGCCCCCGGAGGCCCCCCGGAAGCCCGCCCAGCCGCCGGCGCTGCACGAGGAGCTGTTTGGGCCCGGGCCTGGCGGCGAGCGGGAGAAGGCGGGCTTCGTGCGGGCCGTGCGGGACTTCGCGCGGGACAACGTGCACCGGCGGGGCCACGTGGACTTCATCTACCTGGCCCTGCGCAAGATGCGGGAGTACGGCGTGGAGCGGGACCTGGCCGTCTACAACCTGCTGCTCGACGTCTTCCCCAAGGAGGTCTTCCGGCCGCGCAACTTCCTCCAGCGCATCTTCGTGCACTACCCGCGGCAGCAGGAGTGCGGCGTCGCCGTCCTGGAGCAGATGGAGAACCACGGTGAGCCCCTCCCCACCCCCCAGCAGGCCCCCGCCTGTTACGGTTCCAGAGCCCAAGTAAGATCACCGACCCAAGTTCTGCAGAACAACAGACAGTTTATTGTAACATAGAACAGACAGATTCGAATCTGGGCTACAGCCTTTATTTGGACTGGAGCCCCGAGCATACAAAACTTACATCTTTTAAAGGATGAAAGGGGAGGGGGGCGTAAAAGAGGGTCTGGCTGAGGAGGTGATCTCAACTACAAAGGTTTTTGGGTACATTTTAGGGAGGAGGAAGTTTAATCTAAAAGAACATTCCTGGGTGAGTGAACACACAATTGAAAATTTTTTCATAGCTGACAAGTGTACAAGCAAAGCAAGCAGTTTAAACATTTCTTAAAGCCTACAAAATGGCTACTCTCTGGTTCACGTAAGCAGGCTGCTACATAATGCAGAGTTACATGCTTGCGTGAGCGAGAACAAACAGGCTATATACAGAAAAGGGTCAGGTCACAGACCTTTCTGTTCCTGAGTAATCTCCGTTTGTTAGGTTCAACAAGATGTTTGTGATCGGCCCTTTTCCTGGGCACAGCCTTCTGCCAGTTAATTTTTGACTAGTGCAATAAGACTATAGCTTTCTGTACTTTTCCATTGCTGGCTAAAGGCACAAAAAGGCGGCCTACCTGGAAAATGGCGTTGCTCTTGCTATGTCTTAGGTTTGACCGTAACACTGCCCACACCACCCACCCCCTCCTCCTGGGCCCCCATATGCTTCTGGTCGCCCGCCCCTTCCTCTCCGGTGACCCCACCCCGTCGGAGCTCCCGCCCCCGTCCTTTCTCCCTGCCTCCGATTCGGTCGCGGCCACCTCTCCCGCTTCGCAGGCGTGATGCCCAACCGGGAGACGGAGTTCCTGCTGACTCAGATATTCGGACGCAACAGCTACCCCATGCTCAAGTTCCTGCGCATGCGGCTGTGGTTCTCCCGCTTCAAGAACGTCAACCCCTTCCCCCTGCCCCGGGACCTGCCCCAGGACCCTGTGGACCTGGCCACGCTGGGCCTGCGGCACGTGGAGCCCGACCTCAGCGCCAGGGTCACCATCTACCAGGTATCGTTCCCCCTGCCCTCGCCCTGGGCCGCCGCCACAGGTTGGGCCCCATCTGGGCTTGGCTTCACCGCCTGCCAGGCTTGTGGTGGGGTGCCCTGCCCGGCTCTCCAGTGGGTTACCACGGCCTGGCCTGCCCTCCCCTGCTCAGCGTGTTCTAGCCTACCACCTCACTTCCTGTCCGCAAGCTCTTTGCCCAGCTGCTCCTGCCAGCAGGCACGCTGTCCTCCAGAGGCTCCAGGCCTCAGCCTCCCCCCTACCCTCCTCCCCACTCCCCATGGATCTGCCTCCTTGTTCACCATCTGTCTTGTCCAGGATTCCCCCCCCCTTCCCCCCTCCCCCACACACACAGGGTAAGCCCCCGTGACTCCGTTTCCACCAGGCCTGCCAAGGTACCCAGCACAGTACCTGGCACCAAGATGACACTCACCAGCTGTTGGTGGAGTGACTGGTTGAAGCCCCCTCAGCACCCTGAAGACACCCCACCCCGCGCCCCCCCAGGCCAGGCCTCACTAGGCACACACACGAAACCCTCAGATGACAGTTTCCCTAAGAGGCTCCAGTGCTGAACGGGACAAACCCTGCGGTTGTGGGAGAGGAGGCAGGATGGGAGGGGCGAGGAGTGGAACTCAGGCCCCCAGGAGCAGCAGTGGGGGGGTGCCTGGGAGTCCCTGGAGATGCTGAATGGGTTGTCTGGGACCAGGGCCTGGGGGGCCAGAGGCTCAGAGACAGAAGAGGAGGCTTGGTTAAAACCTGCTGGCTGATGGGGACAGGCACAGGGAGGTTAGGAAGAGGATTGACGGCGTCAGAACCGTGGTTCTGGCAGGGTCTGTAATGTCAGGGGCGCCCCGTGGCTGCTGTGTGGATGGCACTGGTCAGTGGGAAGCGAGAGGGGGGAGGGATGAAGGGCACCCAGGTGAGCGGATCAAGACTTGACTTGGAGTGTAGGAGCACAATGGAGGGGGGTCGTTGTCACGCCATCTCTTCATCTTGTAAGCGTCCACGTGGACAAGCCAAAGGTACACAGGAGCACACAGCGATGAGCCGGCCTCCCCCAGCCCCAGTCTCCTTCCCCTGGGCCACGGCCAGTCCGAACACCACGTCCCCTTCCAGGGAGCCTACGATGTGCAGGCAGCTCCGTGGAGAAGCTGGTGGGCCTGCACCGCTCGCCTCATGGTGAGCCCGACCCCAAATCCACTCCGCCCCCAGCAGGGCTCCTCTTATGAGAAGTACATTACTGAACCCTGAAGTCGTGGTGGAAGTAGCGCCCTTCTGCCCCAGCACTTGCATGGAGGATGAAAACCACCTCGTTTCGTGCCAGCCAGGGACACGGGCTCTACAGATCGAGCAGCCAGGGCAGAGGACAGGGCCGTTGACCAGCGAGCGCCCCGTGCGAGAATCGGGGAGAGAACAGGGTGCGTGTACATGTGCACTTGCTGGACAAGAAGCTACACTGAAGGGGCACTGAGTGAGCAGGAGTCCTCTCGGGGGCAGCCGTGGAAGTGAACACAGCTCAGTCCTCAAGCCCTGCCGGTGTTTCCAGGATCCACGGGAGAGAGGAAAACTCACAGCAGCACAGTGGCTGCCACCGTGGGTTCCGTCCTAGGAAAGACTGTTAAGACGCTGGACGGCCAGGCAGGGTTTTCGAGGGTGGCCGTGTTCAAACACAGAAAACCAAGACCTGCTGAAGGCTACTCGGTCTGACTGCGTTTCTTTTTTGGGGGGTGGGGGGCATCACTGCCCTCTGGTGGGAGTGGGAAGCCCAGCCTTGCTCCTGGAGAGCTGCTGCTGGATTTGAACCGCCACGCCCACGGGCTGCAGCCCCGCACACAACCCTTACAACACCGGGGCCCAGCCCCTGACTACGTTTCTAAGTGATGGCCTAACCGGTGAAAGAACACCGTAACATGGTTGGGAGTCCCTGGTGGTGTGCATCTCAACCCTGGGGAGCCCCGCCGGGGTCCCCGAGCCGTCCTCACGGCTTCAGGGGCAGTAGTAGGGGTGGAGCCGACTGACGGATATCAAGGGCGAAATCAAGAGAATGTGTTGCTGTGGGTACCAGTGCCTTCAAGTCCATTCTGACTCGGGCCCCAGAGGACAGAGGCGGCGGGATCCCACTCTGGGTCTCCTGGGCAGACGGTCACGCCTTTCTCCCTGAGAGCCGCCAGTAGCTTCAAACGGCTGACCTTTCAACAAGGCAAGTGCACAACTACTGCCCCACCAGGAGGCCTGAGTACTGTGGATAAGACAAAGTCTCGCTGCTGGCTCAGTCACCCAATATGTTTATTGGAACTAAAAACGTGAGTGTGCGGAAAACAGACTTTGGGGGGCAAGGAAGAAAACACAAAGCAATGGCCTAGGGTCCAGGGACCCTCAAACTACGACCCTCGGGCCACATGTGGCCTGCCGAGTGTTCTTGCTGCCACCACTGTCCTGCTTAACAGCCGACTCATCCCGGGCCCACAGTGTGTTCATAGTTTTTTTTAAACTATAGTCCGGTCGTCCGATGGTCTGAGGGACAGTGAACTGGCCCCGTTTAAGAAGTCTGAGGACCCGTGACTGTTGAGCGGTGTTAACTTGATGAAGTGGATGACAGTGATTGACAGGAAGAGACACCGAGGAGGAGGAAGGGTACTTCGTACACTGTGGGGGTAGGAACTGGTGGTTTAAACTGTTGACTACAAAGCTGATGATCTGAAAGTAAACCCCTCACCCAGTGTACAAGGAGAGGGTCCTGGAGTGCAGTGGCTACTCGCTGGGCGGTGAGCCAAATGGCCAGCAGTTCAAAACCACCAGAAACTCCTAAGGAGACAGGCTGGGCTTTCTACCCCACCCCCACCCCCGTCAACAACCCACCGGGGATCCCTACGAGTGGGCCCGGAGTGGATGACGAGTGAGTTCTTGTTTTTCATGTACATTTAAGAAAACTGCTTTTAAGAATTTCAATATTTTTAGCATGAGCCCCGGTGGCGTAGTGGTTGTGTGAGGGACTGCAGCCCACAAGGTTGACAGTTCAAATTCAGCAGCAGCTCTTCAGGAGCAAGGCTGGGCTTCCTACTCCCACCAGAGCAGTGATGCCACACACACACATACACACACCAGAAGAATTTAAATATTTTTAAAAGGTAGCTGAGCTCTGGTGGCACAGTGGTTGTGTGCGGGACCGCGGCCCACAAGGCTGATGGTTCAAATCCAGCAGCAGCTCTCCAGGAGCAAGGCTGGGCTTCTTACTCCCACCAGGGCAGTGATAGAAGGGGGAGTGGGGGGGGGGGTGGTAAAGAACTCCAGGCATATAACTTTTGAAATAAAGATCAATACACATAACTGTTCAGAGGAGTATCGAATAAGAAGACCCAAGGAGAAGGAATACATTTGAATGAGACGGTGCTGGTGAAGAATGTTGCCAGTCTCCTGGACTGCCAGGGGACCGAATCTGCCGAGACCAGGTACAGCCAGAATGTGCCTGACCGGTGAGGGGGATGAGACTTGTCATCTGGTTCCAGAGAGGCTGGTCCCTGGAGAAGAACACCGTGCTTGGTCATGGAGAGAGAGCAAGACCCCGGACAAGCGGGACGGACAGTGTGCAGCAGTGGGGTCAGACACAGCAGTTGTGAGGCTGGGGGAGGGCCGGGCCGGGCGGTGTCGCGTTCTGTTCTGCACAGGCTCGCCTCGGCAACGCCTCACAACAACTGTTCACAGAGGAGACTTGGGAGCAAGGCGTGACCTTTAAAAGATACCTCCCGCGCACCGAGCACAGTACACGTCCGCCCCTTCCTCCCGCCACTGACCTGCATGGTTCGAGCCTGTTGTGAGTCTGTCCTCATGGAGCTGTCTCATTTGGGGGTTTACCCAAAGGGAGGAACCCTGTCTTCCAACAGCCGCTCTCGACAAGCTCTGCGCAATGGAGGCGTACGGTTACAGAGACAGCACGAGGGCCCTCCGCCCGCCCTCTGGCACCGAGGCAGGCCCTGGAACCACTTCTCTTTCCTGGGATCCTCACCGGGAAAACTGCCCTCTTCTGATGGTGCCACACGCAGCACTTACTCTGCGCCGGGCAGGGCTCAAACGGAGGCCCCTGGCTACACCCACTTGGCCAAGGTCGCACTGCTTCTGGCAGAGGCGGGCTCCAGGACTCCGCTGTGAGCGTCTTCAGTGGTGATGGCTTGCCAAACAGGGCAGAAGCGAGACAGCCGTGGGTTGAAATGATGTGAAGAGGCCTGGAGTTGACAAGGGCCCCTCCCCATTTGCTCCCTGTTCCTCGGTATGAGGGGGGATGGGGGCAGATGTGAAGGGTCTCATCTCAAGCTCCCGCCCCTTCGTTCTTCCTTGCAGATGTCTTTGGTCAGTGACTCCCCGGGGGCACCGGACCCCAGCCAGCCCCACATTGTTGGTAAGGCCTGCACCTTACCCAGCCTCTGCCTGGTTGCCAGGGGGTCTAGTGGGTGGATTCCAGGGCCTGGCGGGCTGGACCCAAGGGGGTGCTTGTCTGTCTCCACACCAGGAATCCAGAGTCCCGAGCAGCAGGCGGCCCTGGCTCGCCACAGCCCGGCCCGGCCCATCTTCGTCGAGGGCCCCTTCTCCCTGTGGCTGCGAGATAAGTGTCTCTACTACCACATCCTCAGAGCCGACCTGCTGCCCCCAGAGGAGCGGGTGAGTGGGGGGTGGCCTGACACCACCTGCAGCGCTGCCGAGGGGGGCTCCAGGGCAGAGGCCAGGAGGGGGCGGGGGCGGAGGCAGGCAGTGACGGGTGCTCACGCGCCTCCTTCCGCCCTGGAGTAGGAAGTAGAGGAGATCCCGGAGGAGTGGAACCTCTACTACCCCATGCAGCTGGACCTGGACTACGGGCGGAGCGCCTGGGATGACTACACGTTTGACATGGATGAAGGTGAGCGAGGGGAGGGGCAGGACTCTGGTGGGGCCCAGGCTGCGAGCCCACTTGCCACACACAGACCCAGGGAAGGCACAGGCACGTGCCACGAAGTCACCGTGCCTGTGAGGTCTCATTCATACACTCTTGTTCTGCCCACCGAGCAGGCGACTGCATGTGGCCAGCTCAGACCTGCAGGTGTGCAGGGGAGGGCTCACAGGGCAATCCTCCAGAACCTGAAGGCATCACACAGACCAGCAGTGAGAAGGGCCCGCTAGGCCTTAGGGGCTGCTTATTCAGAGGCTTGGAGGCCCCAAAGAATGGAAAAAAGCTCTGTGGGGTCCCAGAGAGCGTCTCCAGGCCCCACCACACAAACCCTCTCCCATCTCTCCCGACAGTGGAGGAAGGCCCCGTCTTTGCCATGTGCATAGCCGGCGCTCATGACCAGGCCACGCTGGCCAAGTGGATTCAAGGGCTGCAGGAGACCAACCCAGCGCTGGCCCAGATCCCCGTCATCTTCCGTCTGGCAAGGTCCACCGGGGAGCTGCTGGCGGCCTCCCCAGGGCTGCAGGAGCCACCAATGCCCCCAGAGGGCCAGGAAGAGGAGAGTGACAGCCTGCGTGGCCAACAGCAGGGCCAGAGCTGAGGCTTGGCACGGCCCCCCCGCGGGGCCGGAGGAGTGAAAGGACAAGCCGCCCTTGGCGCGTACAGCAAATAAAACGTTCCCTTGCCTGCCCTCCTCTCTGGCCGCGTGGACCCCTTCCCTGGGATCTCAGGTGGGGGCAAGCCAGGGCAGTCCCTCTAACACTCGTGACCGTCTCTTAAGGGTGCCCCCCTGCAGGCACTGCCCGATCTCGATGGGCTGCTGACCTCGGCGTTGGCAGTTCACACACAGAGGCCCCTCGGCAGTGAAGGATGAGGCTGTCTGCTCGCATGAGCCATTACGGTCTCAGAACCCCCCTGTCGGGTCGCCATCGTCCACTTGACGGCAGGAGATGTGGGGGTCCCAGGCCGCCCCCCTCCCCCTCGGAGCCTGGTGCGCTGGCCCCGCGCTGCCCTCCGGGGACGGGCTTCCCGCCGACGGACCTTCCCCAACGACCAACGCCGCGGGGGAAGCGTGAAGCCGGGCGGCCCGAAGGCAGACGTGCGCCTGCGCAGTCCTCGCCCGGTTTCCCTTCGGCGCCGCGGGGCACGAAGAGGCCACGAGAAATTTCCCGGCGGCGCGGAAGATGCGCGCCACTTCCGGTCGGGCTCCTAACAACGGGGGAGGCTAGTAACGAGGGAGGGGGGGATGGCGGAGCGGGCGCCGGAGCCCGGGGCGGAGGCGGAGGCGGGCGCGGGCGGGGAGGCGGCGGCCGAGGAGGGCGCGGCGGGCCGCAAGGCGCGCGGCCGGCCGCGGCTCACCGAGTCGGACCGGGCCCGGCGGCGGCTCGAGTCCCGGAAGAAGTACGACGTGCGGCGCGTGTACCTGGGCGAGGCGCACGGGCCCTGGGTGGACCTGCGGCGCCGCAGCGGCTGGAGCGACGCCAAGCTCGCCGCCTACCTCATCTCGCTGGAGCGCGGCCAGCGCAGCGGCCGCCACGGGTGAGGGGGGCCCGGGCTGGAGGAGGGAGGGAGCGAGCGAGGGGGGAGGCGCCCCATCCCCCCGCCGAGCCTGGGCCCGCCCCCTCCGCCTGGCGGCCCGGCCTCCCGGCCACCTGCGAGCCCCGCCCCGGGGCCCGGCCGCCGGCCGGCCTTCTCCGCCGGCAGGTCCCCGACGCGTCTGGCTCGAGACCCCGCCTCTCTCCGCCGCTGCCCAATCCTGGGGCGCCGCCTCGCTTCTCAGCCGGCCTCCGGGGCGTGTCGCCCCGCCCACCCGGCCTCTGATTGCCCCGACTCGGCCCGAGCCCCGCCTCCCGGCCCTCCCACTGCCCCGGCCCTGGACGGGCGACCCCGCCCCCTGAGGCCTGGGCCCCTGAAACGGTGGGGACCCTGGACACACTGCGGTCCCCAGTCCTGCCCCTCCCAGGTTTCTGGTGACCCACCGGGGCTTGAATATGCCTCCGCTTCCCGCAACCACGTGCGGATCAAACGCTCATCCCCCGACCCCCGGGGCACACCTCCATCCTAAGACACCTGCCCTCAGGGACCCCAGGTAAAGCGGAAGGCTACTTGCCCAGGCTCACTCGCGCCAATGAGCAACGTGGGTGAAGTGTGCGCCTTTCTGCCTTTACAGGCTGACGGGAGCTTTAATTGAACGAAAATAACACAGAAGGCTTAATTACCACAGTGCCTTATTTAGCTCAGCACATAGCTGGCCCGGATGGTGTTTATTCCTATCACAAGCAGCGCCGAAATAAAAGTCTTGCTCTGCCCCGAGAACCCTTACGTACCTGGGGAGAGGCAAGAACCAACTCAATCCTCTGAGCTGTTCCCCAGCTCCTCCACCAGCAGGACAGGAAACCAGCTCTTGAGAGGTTTCTCTTTGTTTTTAATTTTTGATGTTGAGACCACCCCTAGCCAGGCACAAACTATTTCAACAGTTTCTCCGTGGAAATGTCAGTGACATTGATCCTCTTCTTCAGTTGTACAATCATTGTCACCCGCATGCAAGTTGCCCTTCCCCATTAGTATACACTCAGGACGCCCCCTACGGTTTCCGTCCACCCCTGGGAGTGGCTGTGGTCACTTTGTGTGTGTGTGTGTGTGTGTGTGTGTGTGTGGCATCACTGCCCTGGTGGGAGTAGGGAGCCCAGCCTTGCTCCTGGAGAGCTGCTGCTGGATTTGAACCGTCAACCCTGTGGGCTGCAGCCCCACACACAACCACTGCGCCACCAGGGCTCAGCTGGTCACTTTGATGTCCTGTTATTGTTGTCAGAGGCCATCAGCTCGGTTCCGACTCAGCGACCCTGGTACCACAGAAGGAAACAGTACACGGCCCCTGCGCCATGCTCAGTTGTTCTGAGGCCTGAGCCCACTGCTGTAGCCACAGCATCCATCTGCCTTGGCCAGCACCTCCCTTGTCTTTTGCTGCCCCTTCACCATAACAAGCATGAACTCCTTCTTCAAGGACGGGCCTCTCTCGACGGAGGTTTCACCATCTTGGCCTCTGAAGAGTATTCTGGCCACTGTTTCCCAGACAGATGTGTTTGTTCTTTTGGCAGTCCGTGGAACCTTTTACGTTCTTCGCCAGCACCTTAATTCAAACTCGTTC
>PVJH01039998.1:0-16016 GCA_004026705.1 Nesogale talazaci | reverse complement strand
CCCCCACCACCTATCTGAGATGCAGATAACATCTTGGAGACCCAATGCTTGTTCGGCAAGTTATACAGGTGTTTCAAGGAAAGTCCTCTGGGTGTGACTAAGTGTTTTACCGTATAAACAAGTTCACACTGATGATGGAGGTGCTGGTCAGAGACACGAGTTCCAGTGTCTGTTTTACCCTTATTGTGTATGAAGTTCAGCTCATTCACACAATGTCCTGGTTTGGTTGCAAAAATAAACAAAAACCAAACTCACTGCTATCAAGTTGGTTTCAAGTCACAGGGACCCTCTAGGACAGAGTAGAACCGTTCTTGTGGGTTACTGAGACTGTAAGTAGCCGCAGGAGTAGATAACTTCCCTTTTCTCCCGAGGAGAGGTTGGTGGCTTTGAACTGCTCGCTCACCTTGTGCTTAGCAGCCCAGCCGGGGCTCCTTGGACAATGTCGGCGGCTTTCTTCAGGCGAGTGACTCTCCTCACTGTAGTAGAGGATATTAGCAATAAAAGTAAAAGAGAAAATCAAGCCACACTCACTGCCATTGGGTTGATTCTGATTCAGAGTGACCCCATAGGACAGGGGGTGGTCATCTCAAACTGCTGATCTGTGGTTCGTCGTCCAACATGTAACCATCATACCACCAGGACCCCGAAAAGGTTTCAAAAAATTCAGTTCAGTCTTCAAATATCAAGAAATGCCCCATCATCTTCACCAGAGGATCACTCAAGTTACATCTTATGACACATCTTAACCAAGACTGATCTTTTAATGTGTTTCCTAAGGAAATTGTTTCACTTTCTCGAGCAGTTAAATCATATGCTAGATCCTTTAAAAACACTTTTTGGATTTGTCTTTCCTGTGCACAGTGATTCTGCTCAAACTGTATCTGTGGACTTATGGATTGCCTTACCCCGAATCCTGGTATCCCACTCAGCATTGCCTTTATCAAGGAACTCACTTCACAGTGACTTGCAACAAAATGCACGTGTGTGAAAATGGGCCCATATTTAGGGCATGCACTGGTTTTGCTATGTTCTCCACCACCCTGAAGCAGCTGGCTTGATAGAGCTCTGGCATGCCCTTCTCCCAATGTAATTATGGTGAGAGCTAGGATGCACCACCTGGTGTGGTTGGGGCCGTGTGCCTTGAGGAGTCTGTTATGCTCTACAGTAGCATCTCAGACATGGTGCTGCTTTCCCATAGACCCAATTCACTGGTCCAGGACTCCAGGGGTGCGGATGGAGGTGGCACCCTTCCTTATTACCCTCAGTGACTCATTCAAACATTCTTTACCAACCTTGTCTCCATGGGTCTAGAAGTCTTAGTTACAAAGGGAGGAATGGACCCACTTGGAAACCCAACATTGTTTGGGAGTTTAAAATGCTAACCCATCACTTCAGGCTCCCTCTGCCTCTGGATAAACAGGCCGAGAAAGGATTGAGATGATCGATCCTACTTACCAAGGGGAAATTAGATTGGATATAACATATCAAAGGTATATTTAGACACAAAGAAGAATATGTCTTGAGTCTGAAATCAAAATGAGTTGATTTTGATTCGCCGTGACCCTATAGGACAGGGTGAACCTGCCCCTGGAAGTTTCTGAAATGAACTCTTTACAGGAAATAGTAGAAAGCCTCATCCCTCTCTTCTGGATCAGTTGGTGGTTTCGAACTGCTGACTTTTGGTTAGCAGTCCACCTCATAGCCTATGATGTCACCTTTAAAGGCATCTTACCAAAAAGCACCATTACAAATATTAAAAAGTTAGTGAAAGTGAAATACTAAGGAGAACAGAGTCTGCATGGAAATAGTAGAAAGCCTCATCCCTCTCTTCTGGATCAGTTGGTGGTTTCAAACTGCTGACTTTTGGTTAGCAGTCCACCTCATGAGTACTGGCTGTTTCCTCCCATCAGGAATAAAGGCTTGGATCACCCTATCAGCCAAGGAATTATTACCAGCTGGGGCACTGAATGAAGGCAAAGGGAACATGGAATGGGTCATGGAAGAAGGTAGTTCTAAATACTAGCAGTGACCACATGACTAGATGTAGAAATGAGAACCATACTTATTTTGAGTATTTCTACCTTGTTTTGAGTGTTTTCTACCTTGTCGATGAATGTGTGCATATGTGTTTATATATGAAAGGGCTTCAAAAATTCCTGGAAAAGCTCCATCAACTTTCAAGTCCAATTTTTCCAAGAACTTTTTGAACCCCCATGTGTGGGTGTGGGTGTGTATCTATATCTATATACTCACATACATAGCAAATATTTTCTTCTCTATTTTATTCCATTGTAAAATATAAGATGCAAACAAGACTAACTCGTGTTTCCCGTCGAGTGCGTGTTCATTGCACAATGGTAAGCATATGCATATCTGCTCTTTATTTAGACATCATGTGTGGTTGAGGAGCTGTGTACAAGTGCTGTGTCGACAAGAGGTGTGCTATGATGACTAAACCTGTTTCTCAACAGGGGTAGGCTATGGTTATTTGTGTGTAGATTGATTATACATCCATAATGTAGTTATATGAACAGAGATGAGCAGTCACCTGAATGGGGCATGGCCTGTATCCAGCACGTATGACTGTTCTGGCAAACTCCTTTTCTTAATCCTGCATTTAACTCACCACCTTCAGATCTCTCTTTCTTGAGATATGAGCTATTATCCACTATCCGCGTGGCAGATTTGGGAATTTGCTAGTTTCTGCAGCAGTGTGAACCAGCAGCCTGTCATCTGACCTGTCTATTTTGAGGTTGTAAATCAGGGGAATCCTGCAGCCTGACACTTGACTCATGGATTTGGGACTTGCCAGGCTCCACAAAAAAATGTTACTTCCTTAAAATAAATACTTATATTTATACATGGCACTTTTCTTTTGCTACTCTAGAGAATCCATGCAGACTCTGTTCTCCTTAGTATTTCACTTTCACTAACTTTTTAATATTTGTAATGGTGCTTTTTGATGAGCAGAGTTTTTCAAATTTGGTTTAGTTTTGGTGGCCTATTTTATGTATAGCACTCAAAAATAATTCAGAAAAAAATTTCCAGCCCAAATTCTCTAGGATATTCTCCTTTTTCCCCCTTCTAGAGCTTTATAAATTTCAGATTTTATGTTTTCTTTTGTGATCCATGTCAAATTAATTCTTGTGTGGAATATGGGGTAAGAGTTTTATTTTGTTCTTATATGTGTATTCTTTCATTCCAGCATCATGTATTGGAAAGACCCCCCCCCCCCCAGTTGAATTTTTCTAGTGGCTTGGTCAAAACTTAATTGATCTCTAAGTCTGGTTTTAAACCCCAATTCTATTGTGTTCTCATTACTCCAACTTTATAAGTTTTAAAATCTGATCATTTGAGCCTTGTATGGCATTTTTCTTCAAGAAAGTTTCACCAGTTTGTAGTTCTTTCTTTTTTATATATACAGAATGTTTTTTAATTTATAGACCAAATTTTGGAAACATTAACATCCTAAAAATATTGAGTTTTTAGAAGAATAATACGCTGCCTGAGTATAATTACTAAACATTTAGATCACAAGTTAACATAATTTTCAGACCATACGACATACCTGACCATAAGATGCACCCAGTTTTTAAAGCAAGAAAGCACATAAAAAGCATTCTGAACCAAATATACGAAAACATTTATTAAAATAAAGCAAATTACAGTAATAGTTAACAATGTTAGCGCCGGAGTGGTGTTAAGAACCATCATCACTTTCATTAACAAGTCAAGGGAGGCGTGCATTAGGCTGATCATGTGACCTGACTGACATTGAGACGCCAGGAGGGGGACTTCCCCCAAACACTCAGCAATCCACAGCATACAAACAGCAACAGCCAGTAAATGGACACATGGGGTCACACACACAAATGTTCTGGGGCACCACACCTTTGGGTCATAACATGCACTCTTCTTTTTTCCCCATTTTGGGGGGGAAATGCATCTTATGGTCTGACAAATACAGTATATAGCCTACTCTTGATCAAAAGGAGGAAGTGCTAAACAGATTTAAAATTCTCATGGACTCGACTTTCTGGAGCCATGAAGTTTGGATGGACCTCTGAAATGATTGCTCTGAGATACTCCTTGAAATAAACTAGAAATATTCCCTTAAATATGAATGCTAAACAATAATTTAGGTTAACTAGTAAAATCTGTCTTGAGCATTATGCTCTTTTAAGAATTATTTTTATGGGATTAAACTGACAAGTCACTTGTAAGATCAGACAGAATTTTAGAGGACAGTGGCTTTGTGTTAACTCACTGCTATCAAGTCAATTCTGACTCATGAGGAATTCTTAGAAGAGGGGAATGAGAGTGGTTTGTACAACTCACAGCATGCCAACAGAGTTCTTAGATGGTACATATGGCCTGTTAAATCGGTGTATATTTTACTATTTGTTGTCAATAGCAACAACAAAAGAAAGAAAAATGAAAATAAAAGTTAAAAGCGAAATCTTTCAGTCCTTTATTTGGATCTTCCTTAGCGTATATCAGAAATGTTTTGTAGTTTCTGTGTAGAAAATCTGTGTATCTTTAATGCCCTTTTTTTCCTTCTGCTTTTATGGCTTTGGATTTTCTTTTTTTATCATAAGACATTTTTTGGAATGTGAACACTACCTCACACAATGAAAAACTGTCCACAACGCGTTGCTTCCAGATGGATTGCTTGGACACGATGTGGATCCCTGTGTGCTATAACAGGACGTGACTTCTACTCGGGAGCTTTAGTCAGATTGCCCTTGTCCATTGATGGCTCTGTGGATGCTCTTTTTAGTCAAATGACATTACTTACTTTCTGATTGTTATCAGTCTTAGAAATACTGATCATGGATGGTTCTGTTCTTGAGATTGGATATTTGCCATTGATTTATCTAAGATCACTCACCAACTCTTCTGCAATGATCTGTTTTTAAGTTACTCAGTAAATGTTTCTGTTTCCAGTATCAGACTTTACAGTTTAGAATTCCCATTTGATTTGTAACTTCTGTTTCCATGTTTGAATTCCCTAACTGTTCCCTCTTTTTATCACTGTTAAATTGTTGATCATATTCGAGATACTGTTTTAAAGTCATAATCTGCCTGTGGCAACATTTCGATCTTTTTAGAATTTCTTTTTACCTTGACTACCGGTTAGATTTTCCTCTACATATGTCAAAAAAATTAAACTGGATGCTATCAAGACTCTGTATTCAGTTATATTTCTCTGAAGAATTCATTTCTGTCTTGGTATTAAGTTAAATTACTGGCTGGTCACTCTGACATTTTGGAAGCTTAGGGTGTCTATTTGGATTTGCTTTTAATCTTTCTGTGAATTATTGGACACAAAGTCTTCGTTGTAGAGTTGAATTGGAAAGCTTAGGGTATTCATGATCAAGTTTCTCAAACAAGGTTGAATTCAAATGGCAAACTCTCTCAAGACAATTCAAATATTTCTCAACTTTTTAAATCTTTCAGCTATTGCCTTCTGCTGGACCCCTTACTATCTCTCCTGTATGTAGAGAGGCCAGGGAATAATCAAAGAGTTGTTTTTTTTTTCCACCTATGACTCAGTTATTTTAAAAATTTATTTTTGTTGTTATTCAGGGTATGTAAAAAACATTTCTCTTGTTTTCCATTCAGGACAAGGATTTTAGTATTAGTTTCCATGTGAAATCTGCTTTTATGGGTAACAGCCCAAAGTGTAGCTCACGACACCACCAGGGCTCCATCATCAGGCTAAGAAAGAGAAAAAACCTACACCCAAGAGTAAATGGGAGGGCCGAAGAAAAAGAAGACAAGTTATAAGGAAATTCTTTCCTAAACTTAGCATAGTATGCTGCATGATTTTTCTGACTCAAAATGGCCAATGCCAATCTATTTTAGCTCACGACCGTCCAGAGTGTTGATTTTTATGTGTTCCATTTTTTACAACTTCCAAGTTTCCTAGATTCACATTGCGTACATTCCAAGTTCTGATTTTTCATTGTTGTCTGCATCTGTTTCTTCTCATTTTGACTTGTGCCGCATCAGCAGATGATGCTCCAGAAGGCTTTGCTACATCTATGTCATTATGGTTGACTCTACGTTGACAAGGCTGCTCTTCCTCAGACCTCAGGGCTTCAACTTCTGCTACAGTTCCTGATAATGTATTGATTCGCTCCATATGATTTTTCCATGGATAATCCTCAGAATTGGACATCCTGTTTCTTCCTCATAATTTGCTTAATCTGGAAGCTCTGCTGAAACCTGTTTGCTGTGAGTGACCCTGCTGGCATTTGAAATACCAGTGACATAGATTCTAGGATTATAGCTACACCCAAGTCACTACATTAAAACAAACTGACAGACAAGGGGGTGACCTTATTATGTGGTGTGTGTGTGTGTGTGTGTGTGTGTGTATGTATCTTACCAAGGCACTAGTAGATGCAAATACATATATCCTGGGAGAAAAGCTGGCCTTTCTACCCTGTAAACAACTAAAATCTCCCAACCCCCTCCCCCCAAGGGTCGCTATGAGTCAGAGTTGACTTGATGGCTATGAGTTTTTAATTTGTGTATATACCTTACCAAGGCACTAATATATGTGTATATATCTATCTTATCAAGGCACTGGTATATATGTATATGTCTGTATATTTGTATATAAATGTAGATATATATACATAGACACATTACATGGTTCATGTTTGACACCCAAACCACCGAAGGTATTCCCAGTATTTTAGAAGTTAAAAAATTTGATACTTGGAGAAAATAAGATTTAAAAATCTGGGAAACTGACTGTAAGAAAGCATGTTTTTTTGCTGTTGCTGCTTTGTCTTTTCATGAGCTTTGCAATAGCCATGTTGTTTTCAAGAACCGAGATCATTCAGAATAAGGAAATTTCAGAGCCACAATAATTGCATTTTCTGTTCTTGCTACTTAGATAAAAACAAAACAAGATTGGTTGCCAACAAGTTGATTCTGACTCCTGCTGAACCTGTGCATGATAACGTGCCAGTGTGCTCCCCAGAGAGTTGCACGGCTGGATTTTCAGAAATCCGTCACGAGGCTGTCTCCCTCACCCAGGTGAACCGCTCAAGAACTTACCACGTAAATTAACTGGACCACAATGGTCGCTCTTGAGCCCATTCCTACTCGGCAATCACACAGGACTGAAGAGAACTGCCCTGCAGGGCCCCTTGACTGTCGTCTTTATGGAAACACACTGCCATGACTGTCTCCGTCCAGTGCAAGTTAGAAAACATTAAGCCAGTAGCTCTTTTAGTATGATTTGTTATTTGTTATCTGAAGCACAATGGTCTCTAAAGTAGGACACTAATCCTTCCCATCTAATCCTCCTCCTTCAGTATAATAGGCCCTTTTAGCAGGGGGAAGGTCAACCTGAACTCTATCAGAATGCCTGCTTCACTTTGAGTGGACTGAGCCACGCTTATTAGCTGCTGTTCAGAGCAGCTCTGGTTGTCTGCGCCGCATCTAGAAAGAAAATAATTGCTTCAGACCCTGTCTCCGTTTCATATCCAGTCTTCTTTTTCTTCTACCTTCTGCTCTCCCATCACTCTCGGTTCTTTTTTCCCTCAGGAAGGAGCCCTGGAGATGTAGTGGGTTATGCTTTGGTTGGAGCTAATGTGGCAGGCCCCAGCCCAGGATGGGGTTCATCATTTGGGCAGTGTAGGACAAAACTCCTGACCCACGTGAGTCCTAGTCTCAATAGGGGGGAGACAAGTTCCCAGATGGTGCAGAGATGCATCGTCTAAGCACAGAGGTGCACCCCAGTACCCCAGTAACATGGTTCTCCCTGAGGAGCTACCTGAGTTTTAGGAAGCAATTCTCCCCTTGACATTTCCCAAAGAACGATGGAGGTGTTCAGCATAATTCCCCCCAAGGCGAAATGGAATCAGCCACCTGACTAGGTGTGATTTCTCGGGAGGCAGGTCAAGCACAAAAAGGCAGGCACGGAGGTGCCCATCTGCTCGAGGTCACTTGGTTTAGAGTAGTTTCTGCTGTGACTCTAAGCTGTCCTTTTGTGATTTAAAAATGAATTTATGAGGTGAAAATTCATTTAGAAAAAGGTAGTGTCTACGTTTTAAAAGATGGAGGTCAGCTTGTCCGTGGTTTCACAGTGTGCAAAGTGATCTGCAGTTTGTCACACCGTGTTGCTGTGATGCTGGAAGCTAAGCCACTGGCATCTCAAATGCCAACAGCCTTGTTCATGGTGAGCAGGTTCTGTAGAGCTTCCAGATTAAGACAGACTAAGACAAAAGTTTTCCCTTGTCCTATCTACTCCTGAAAGGTAGCCAATGGGATTCCAACAGAATCTTGTCTGAAAGTGCCGGAAGATGAACCCTGTAGGTTGGCAGGTACTCCCCAAAAGTTACAATGGACTTAAACCTATTAACACCCACAAAGGTGGCGTAGGAGTGGGGATCATTTTGTTATGTTGTATCGGAGTTGGAGTGACTGGTTTTTTCCTGACAACAGTGGGGAGTCTTGGTGGCTCTGTTGGCTAAGGGTTGGCTTCCTAATGAAAAGATCCATGGTTCAAAGCCATCAGTCAGTGCCTGGGAGAAGGAGGGGGCTATCTCCTCCCCTACAGATCCATAGTCTTGGAGATCTAGATGGCGTTGCTTTGCGTTGGAATCAACTCTGTGGCAGTGGTTTGAGCTTTTCCTTCAGTCTAACAACCACCACCACCATCCCCCATCCAGTATGTCCTGAATGTCCTTTTGCTGCCCACCATCTCTGCAGTCCACAGAGGATGGGTAAGGCTCATATTCGGGGACGTGGTACCTTAATGGCTTATGGGGTCGGCCACTAACAGGTGGGTGAGCAGTGTGAATCCACCCCTTTCTAGGTGAGCAGGAGGAAGATGGAACAGTTGCACCCACAAAGATTTACAGTCCGGGAACCTAGGCAGGGAGTCGTTCTGCTCAGTTCTGTATGGTCGTTATGAGCTGCAGTAGACTTGTTGGCAGTGGGCTTGGCTTTTAAGGATTTGTAACTTCTGCTATTGCTTCTGCCATGGTGGGTAGAGACTTGTTCCTGGACCTATTTTCTCTTTTTACCTGTCCTCTGCCAGAATTCTCCCAGCCTCCGGAGCCTCTGCAGATCCATAGAAGGTTAAGGGGCACATATTGTTTTCCAAGGACTCTTGAGGAATCCTGCCCAACATCCTTGGCTTCCCTCATCTACTCTGGGAATCACTGGTTTGTGGTAGGAGAGATCAAACCACCATCAGATATGCTTGAGTTCATGTGCAGACCACAAGGAAACTCAGGGACAGCCTAACCTTACATTAACTCTGGGAGCTCTCTTCCAGCAGCTTCCATCTGAGAGCTTCATAGGCTTTCTCAGATATACAGACATCCTGAGAGTTAGATGACTGGGAGTCACTCACTCTCACTTTACAAACAGCTGAAGCATGCAGCGTTCTTTGCTTACTTCTTGGTAACCCAAGCAATGAGGAATTCATCTAAATATGAATCTGCCCCCCTAGGGAGAAGTGAGAGGGATAGTATCACAGATAAAAGCCATGTCATGAAGAGCAAATCTTTTTGGTCAGTTAAAGAATAGTAAAATTTCTACTTAGCTTCCTAGCACTGCCTTAACAAAGTACCAGAAACTGGATAGCTAAAATGAACAGAAATGGATTTTCTCATGGTTCTAAGGGTCAGAGGTCTACAATCAAGTGTCAGCAGGGTTTTCCTGTCTCTGAAGGCTCAAAGAGAAGATCTTTCCTGGTTTTTGATAGTATCTGACAATCCTTGTCATCATCTGGCTTATAGACCTGTCACTGCCCCTGACTTCCCACGGCTGTCTTCCCTCTTGGTGCTTCTGTTTCTGGTTTATTCTTGCTTTTTTATGGACACTATTTATATAGGATTAAGAACTATGCTATTTTATCTGTGTTAACTAATAACATCTTCAAAGACCCTGTTGCTCAAGAAGTTCAACCACAGGATAGGACTGTAGTATATCTTTTGGGGGAAACAATTTAAGTCATGGGACTGGAACTAAACAAACACACCAAATAAGTAGACATGTCTACTAGGTCTTATCAGAGAAGAAGATCAATGGCCGAATGCATTTTCCCCCTTTTCATTTAGAATACTTGGCACTGACTGGCTGCTCTTTGGGTTGACTCAGGGAGAGACCAAGAGAAGGGAGCTGAAAGGATGGGAAGGTTCATGCCGACAGACTATCTTTTCTTGGTAAATGTCCCAGAGTGGATGATGGCGAAGGATTCCATGCAAATGTCGAGCTCTTTTAGTTAGTACATAGGGCAAATGATTATGACTATGGTTTACCGCTCGACATTGCCTACTGCTTTTGCACCCAGAGTCCATCTGCTTGTTTCTGTGGAGCAACGATGCTGTTTGGTCTAGATGGTGAACTCCTGGAGGTCATACACTGGGGTCTTCTCTTAACTCAGCTTGTAGCATGGGAATGAATGGATTAAGGAATTTCACAAAGACTGATGATATCTTAGAGCTTTCAATAAAACGTACACACACAGAGAATGAAAGCATGAAAGAGAGGGAGGATGGGAGAGAGAGAGAGAGAGGAGAGAGAGGGAGAGAGAAGAGGAGAGGAGGAGAGATTTGAATTGGTTCATGTGATTGTTGGAGGCTAGTAAGATCCAAAAGCCATAGTTCAGGCAGCAAAGTGGAGAGTTCAGCACCCTGGTGTCTCCAAATCCGCATGTCCAAAGGAGAGTGAGGGAGTTATCTTTCTGGAGGCAGAATACATCCTTGGGAAAGGTCCATACTGCTCTGAAGGTCATCAACTGCTATGCCGAGCCTCCCTCACATTACGGAGGCTCATCTACTTCCTTACAGTCAGGGGATTTAATCACAGGTCCCTACTTCCTAAGGAATCACTGGGTGGTGGAACATGGCGGAAGCACTTGGCTGCTAACTGAAAGCTGAGAGGCTGAGCTCAAACAGTGAGGCCTCTGAAGACAGGCCCAAGGATTTGCTGACAACAGCTCAGCTGTTGAAAACCCTTGAACCCAGTCGTACTCTGAGAGACCTGGGATTGTCATGAGTTCATGTGGAATTGACTCAAAGAACTTAAAAAAATTTTTTTTTAAACTTCTTTGTGACAGCATCTAGACTAATGTTTGGCCAGACAGCTGGGTACCATATCCTAGCCAAGTCAGCACACAACATTAATCGTCACATAGGCTTAAGACAGCTAGGAAATAGCTTTCTGGCTAGGAAGGATGCTAACTACTAGACTAGGTCACTCAAGCTGGGGAATCCCATTTCTGTGATCAATAAAAACAGAAAGATCTCTGTCAAGACTGCAGTTCAAGTCCTTTATTCTGACCGGAGGCAATTGGATAGACCAAAGGACCTCAGGTCTTTCCAGCCAGAGAAATACAGTGCAGAGAGTTCCAGAGGCAATTTACTACTTTGGATTCTCTCTCTCCTGTCTTTAAAAATTTGCACTTCTAACTTTCAGTATCTATAATGTGCTAACGGGCTTTCCTCTTATTAAAAAACACGTGTGGATGTGAGAATGTTCTCTAGGGTTTTGCTTAGGGCTTCAGGTGCTATGAGGTAGGTGTGATGAAGCCTCCCCCGCAGCAGGCTGGGGTGCCAGTGAACCTCGGTGAGAGCCAGCAGTTTTCCTGCTAATTTTGGCAAGAGAGGGAGACACTCAGCCACTTTAAGAGAGGAGAATGTGATTCTTTTTGATACCCACTTGCAAAGCAAGATAGAATGAGAGGTGATACCTACGCATGCGTTCAGAGCTTGTCTCTTCTTTTCTCCTCCAGGCCATTAGTGCAAAAGCAATCCATGTTCATCCCACTGGTCATTCAGGTCAGAAATGCATCAAGAAGGGAGGAAGGGGCAGGGACAGCAGGGGTTGGTGCTGGTGCTCACAGCTAGTGTTCTGATTAGCCCAGATCAGCAGGTAGCCCTGTGTTGAGAGGAGTCAGGAGTTGGGACCAGAGCATGGTTGGATAGTGGGAATAGGACAGTGCCTTTCTCAATGCCCCATATTTCTCAGGAGCAAGGGGCATGGCATACAGTACTCATTTCAGAAAGAAGCAAAACTGGGGTCAGGGATACTCTGGTAGTCCTCAGATGAAGCCAGAGCTTTCTTCTCCAGTCCAGAATTCCGTGCCTCTCCTCAGTAGCAAGGTGGTTCTTAAATCACTGCTAAAGCGATGTTAGATCTTTCGATCTTTTAAAACCAAGCCCTGAGAACTACACGGCACAGTTCAAGTCCACTCAGTAAAACTCACCAGCTCATCAGCATGCAAACTTTCTCAAGTCACGATTACTTCGGAGCCTAAGGGAAAATGTCATCGTCCTGGAGACAATTGCTCCAGAACGCCACAGCCAGATCTGCGGACAATTATGTCTTTTCTATTCCATTCTTCTTTGCCTAAGAAGATAGGCTTTGATTGAGCTTTAGGCTTGATGACCTAGAATAAGAGCCAACATCTGCCAGTTGTTTCAAAGTCCCAGGAACTCGTTCACATGTTTTATGCCCTAGGTGTCATGAGCTAGGCACTAAACTGCACACCAAAAGGTTCAAACCCATTGAGCTGCACCATGGGATAAAGAGAAAGCTGTCTGCTCCAATAAAGATTTAAAGTCTCAGGACCCCAATGGGAAAACTCCGCCCCATAGAGTCCCTGTGGGCGGAAACCTGTTAGCTGCCCTCACATCCGTTTGGACTAGTAGCGGTCCTCTGTACAAGTGAATGAAACACTGCCAGGTCCTCTGTCAGTCTCCCAATTGCTCTTGTGTTTGAGCCCATTTTTGCAGCCACTGTACTAATCCATCTCTTTGAGAATCTTCTTTTTCATTGACCCTCTACTTTATCAAACAAGATGACCAGTCCTTCTGGATAACATGTCCAAAGTGTGTGAGATAAGGTTTTTATTGAATAGTATATTCCTCATCATTTAATAAATGAGGACACTGAGTATCAGAGATTAAGTAATATATAAAGGCTCTCTTTGGACTGAGGGTCCAGCCCCTTCATGCAGAGGTCCTCTGGGAATCAGCACTCTCTCTCCTGTCCACATCTCCCAGAGGTTTGGCAGAGTCAACAATTTTTTTGGACTGCATCCTGCAAGCGGGGATGGAATTGAGAGTACTGTATTGAGAAACCAATACCAAAGCAGGAATGAGAAACTTGGTACAATGAAATGTAAAATGGACCCACAAGATACATTATGCTTGAATGTATTTTCTGGATACTGCTTCTAGACTTAGAAGATGAGCATGAATTGTATACATATAATTTTCCATCTCTAGATAATCACAGCAACACAACCTAACAGTGAGCGTTGACTCTACTCTGCACAATTTTCAAGGTCTTATAGGTCTATTAAGTTATTTAATCCTGACAGCAATCTTATGGGGTTATAATTACTCATTGCCCTCAAGTGGATTCTGTTAGACACAGTGAGCTCATGGATAACAGAATGATGTGTTGCCTGCCCCTGGTTCTGTGCCATTTTCACGATTACTGGACTATTTGCTGCACTGTTGTGACTTGTGTCAAGCAATTTGAGGGTGGTTTTTTTTAATTAAACAATTGTTGCTATGTTGTTACATTGATTTTTCTGATTTCTTTCTCTTTGACTTTATGCACACACACACACACACACCACATATACATATGTTTACAGATACTCACGAAAGTAGACCAAGTACAGAAGTATTGTTATCAAATCATAGTTTTTGCCTAAAGCATTTGCAAGTAAATGATCCGAGTCATGACCCTTTGTTCCTAAGTACATGACCATTGCATTTTTTGAACATAAGGATAATCTCCCCCATTTCCACAATATCACTATCATGGAAACAATATAGCACTTAATCTCTTACTAATATTTTGAACATATGCCAAAGCAAACAAACTCACGTTCATTGAGTCTCTTCTAATTCATTGCAGCCAAATAGAATCACCCCTTGGGTTTCTAAGGCTGGAAATCTTTTCAGAAGCAGAAAGCAGAAAAGTGGAGCTGGGCTTCTGACCAGCCATGCTGGTAGGGCTTCTTGAACATCTACAGTACCCTCAAAATGCCTTATAGTTTCTCAAAATTTTAAGTGAATTTTTCTTTTTTAGATAATTATAGACTTATATGTAATTGTAAGACCTATATAATACAGACAAAGCCTATCTACCCATTACCCAGTTTGTGCCCGGGGTAACATCACTTTGCATTGTATTATTATACAATATCACAAGCAAGCTTTTGATAGGGATACAATCTATCAGTTTAATTCAAATTTCCTTATTGTGATTGTACTCATTTCTACATGTGCATATTTAATTCTGTAAAATTTTGACACACATAGATCCAAGGATTAGACATAATTAAATCCAAGAGGAAGTAAGTGTACTAGAGCTTAAGTTCTGAGCACCTAGTCTGAAGACAGAATGGATAACAGTGAAAGCCCCAAATACATTTGCAGGGTCCCCACATGGAGGAAACCTCCAAGGAATCCCCTCTGACCATTGATCAGGAAAGTGAATAGCCTTGTTATTAGACAGGGTGCATGGGGAAGTGGATTCATGCAGATGTAGTTAGGTTAAAATTTGACACCATATCATTTTCATCTAAAATTTGTTCTAGATTTTTTAAAAAAGAAATCATTTTATCTAACAATCTAGACATTGATTGTGCCAAGCACATTTGTACATACGTTGTTATCATTTTCAAAATATGTTCTCTCTACTTGAACCCTTGGTATCAGTTCCTCTTTTTCCACTCCTTTCCCTATCTTCCCATCCTCGAGAATCCTTGATAAATTATAAATTATAATGAAAATAATTATTTTTACACCAACTGCTATCTCTCTTCTCCCACGCTTCTGTTGTTCATCCACCTTGGAGTAGGGGTGGAGTGGGGTTATATGTTCATCACTGTGATCAATGACCTTTTCTTCCCTCCCCGCCCCCTCCCCATTTTCTCCCTACCCTCAATGGTATCACTACACCCATTGCTGTTTTGGATTCTGTGTGTCTAGAGATTTTATCTGTACCAGAGCACATACTCTGGTCTAGTCAGATTTGTGAGGTACAACTGGGGTCATGATAGTGGGGAAGGGGGAATGGGCTGGCCAGGTGATGGGGAAGCATTAAAGAACAAGAAAAATGTTTCCTTGATGCTATACTGCACTCTAACTAACCTGCCCCTTTCTTGACTTTCCTGTGAGGGGATGTCTAATTGTCTACTTGGACTTTGAGTCTTCACTGTGACTCTACCCGTTCTTATCAGTATGATTGTTTTGGGGGTCTTCTGATACCTGATACCTGTTCCTGTGATCACACTGGCTGGTGTGTTCCTTCCATGTGGACTTTGTTGTTTCCCTGCTAGATGTCCACTGGTTTAACTTCAAGCCTTTTTTTTAAGACCCCGGATGCTGTACCCTTTGATAGTCAGGCACCATCAGTTTTCTTCACCACATTTGCTTATGCACCCATTTTGTCTTCAGCGATGCTACTGGAAAGGTGAGCGTCACAAAACGCCAGGTTAGAACAAAGTGTGTGTTGAGGGCGGACTTGAGTAGAGGCCCAATGCCAGTCTGCTTCCTTAATGCTTAACATGTAAGTATATGTACATTGACCTATATCCCTATCATTATACTAGTATATTTACATATGTACATGCCTATACTTATACCACTATAAACATCTTTGGCTTGTGGGTGTTTTTTCCTGACCTTCTGCTGAACCAGTCATAGTGTTGCTTAGTAGCTTTCCAAATGACAGTCAACATCAACAAGTTGTCTTTGCACCATTCCACTTGCTAAGGAGCATTCTGGTTTTATATTTTCTAAGCTTGATTCATACATTTTTTGAAAGCTCGTGTAGGTGTATTATCCTCATTTTTCTGATGAGGACATCGACGATCAGAAACACAGTTTGGAAGTGGCAGAGCTCAGGAGGGAGCTGAACTCTTTGGCCTCGAGGCAAACTGCCTATCAGCTTCAGAAAACCTAGGTGACACAAACAGGACTCGCTGTCAGTAAGAGTGAGGTGAGGCCAAATCTAAG
>PVJH01039997.1:0-16028 GCA_004026705.1 Nesogale talazaci | reverse complement strand
GCTTCACATATACCCCACTTAATATGCTTCCAGCTGCTGTAATTAACTTAATCAAGGTTCATTGATTTGTCATCCTCCTTGAAAGTCACACAGTAAGGAGTTAATAGTGCTGTATGCTGTGAGGTAGGGATCTAGTTTTTTTTTTGTTTCATCTTTTTGACAGCTTATTTGACTTTATTTGTTGAATGTATATTTGATGGTCCAATCTCTATTATAAAGGCATCTTTTACTCACATGTCTGAAAATGATGAATTTTAGATTTTATTGCTCATGACAAAATCATGTTTTTCATTACTCAATAAGGGCACCATTAACTGAATTGGGGATTTTGTGTTAAAAAAAAGAATAGAGCAATAACAGCATCTGGACTGACAGGTTATGTGTTACTCTCATTGTGTTCTCCCATCAACGTGCAGATTTTAATTCACAAGCAACATAGAGGAAGGAGAAACAAGTGCCTAATTTGAGTATTATTATTTCTGGAATATCCTCATGAGAGATTGAAAATTGTGAACATCAATAGAACAGATCCAGTTAAGACTAAAATAGAGCAGCCCAGATGTCAGCAGTGTCTTAGGAACAAAGAAAATGACTGAGGCTCAGGTAATTCTGATGTATTTTATCCTTTTTTTTAATTTCCTACTGGAATAGTACAAGCCTGTATAATTCTGATCCAGTTCATTGGGAGAGTGGAGATTTGAAATAGTAGAAGTTAGAGATAAATTTTGATTGCATTATTGGGCAATATTAATTAGGAATAGGAATTAATTAGGATTAGGAATATAATGATCATAGGAATAAAGCTAAAGTATTGACATTTAACATATTATATCACAGAGAATTCTTTAGATGACATTATCTTCCGACCCATAATTCATTATTCTATGGTCAGCTCAGGAGAATAATTCAAATGATATGCTATGCTTCATTTTTTTAAGGAGAAATAGATCACTTCTTTAGAAGAGTTCAGTATCCCATGGAATTTTTGATTGTTTCTTTAATGCTTCATTATGGTGATGTGTTACATAATCTCCAAAACAGTGGCATTCTCATTAATTCACCGAAAATGGGCCTTGGAGCAATAATAGTTTAAAAATGGTTGACATCATCTTACGTCCTCCAACTATAGATTCAGGAGAGAGAATCAATCATCAATAGCAGGTCTGATTGAGATGAGGCAGAGATTAAACATACCTGTACTCTTCAATACTTTTCCAATTATTGCACAGTTATCATTCCCACAGTCCTTTCCTACTCACGTCATTTTTTTTTTTTTGCAGTGGCCATGTACAAAGTCACAGGTACGGAATTTATTAAATACCAGAATAAAATTTGGTATCAGAATCAATAGGCTACCCATTGGGATTCATATCAAAGAACCATGTAGGCAAATTTGCCCTTCTTCAGGGTAGTTCTGTTGTATCTTCCCCTCACAGACCTTTTTCCCCCTGGAGTTAGGATCATTTTATAATTCCATCTGTATAGCCTCCTCTCAGGTCTTTGTATCTTCCTCTTGATCTTTTTGCCTGTCTCACTTTATTGGCTGAAAATTCCTATCTGGACCGGTCACTATTGACTCTATCACAGTGTTCCTTCTTCCCTGGTCATAATTTTCATTAGTTTAACCCTTTGCATGTGAATATTAAAGTTCATTTTGCAGGAGCAGCAGTAGGCGATCCCTAGAGATAGAGGTTCAAGATGTTTCATGATTTGCTCCACAGCATCTCACAAAAATAAATCACAATCAAGTTAATAAATACCTCTTCATGATGTATGAACTAGTCAGTCATATGTATATGTGTATGTATATGTATTTGTAATCAGTCTGTTGGGTTCTTCTCATTTATATGTTTGCAAAAACTGATGAACCAGATCATCAGGACAGACAACAGTTCGCTGCATCACAATTCGATGTTGTTGAATCTGATTAGATAATAGGTAACAGGGGATAAGGAATCCAAATGGAAAAGTCAGACAGCAGGCTGTTGGCTCATGGAGGGGAGAAAGCTCTCAAGTCAGGTCACACAGACCACTTGCAGTTGCCATTCAAGGAAATGGGGATTAAATTTCTGAAAGCTGGAAAATCCCTAATCCATGGATTCACTCTGAACTCTGTGGCTGCAAAGGCTAACAAAACCAAATGAGTAGGTCAGATGCCAGGCCATGTGTCGCTGCCTCTTCTCAAACCATGCCTGCAGACAGTTCTTTCTCTCTTGATATGATGACTTCTTAGCCCAACCTTATGTAGGCAAGATTAGAAGGCTCCAGATGTCCACCCAACAGCAACAGAACTAAGAGGGGATCCTTGAAGAGCATGTGACAATAGAAGGGAGGTTCAAGAGGACATTGCAATTAAAGATAAGGCAATATTGTCCAGAGTGGCTGAGAAAAAATTGTCTTAAGGTTGTCAAAAGGAGCCTTAAGGGCTTAGAAAGTTGTTCTGCATTCAGGAAGGGAGATATTCTTATGAACATTCTGATCTTCATTGTGAATTATGGTTTCTTGTACCTGATTCTGAGTTGGACCTTATTCATTAATAATTCACTTTGATCTATTGAGTTATATGTACCTATAGGAACAGATTATCAAACCCAGAAGTGAGACAACGAGTGATGTGAGAGGAATGATTTGTGTAAAAATTGACAAAAGATGTTGGAGAGCTAAGGTGTGTTTGACAGTCCCCATCTGAACTGCTCTTGATACTTACTGGCACTGAAGGGACTAAGCCTCTTATTATGGTGATACTGCTAGAATTCTTAATTCCATTTCTCACTTTACTGTAACCTTATTTGTTAATAAGTGTTCCTCTACTTTGAGTGTAAACATGAGTCATTTGTAGTTCATTCAGATAATTTCACTGGTCCCACAAATTCTAATTTTATGAGTGGATGTATTATTTGAGGGCATTGAGATCCCCAACATTCAAACAGAGATCCTCAGGAGTGACATTGCAATTGTGGCAAATAATAGACAGACAGACAGACAGTGGGGCATAGGAACTCCTCATCCCATGTCAGGACTGAGAGAATGGATTCATTTTCCAATGAATATATGTAAGGGAGTTTCCATATCTTTTCACATGGCATGCAAGTCATGCAGTTAGCATATACATAGTCAATGGATAGTATCATAAGCGGGTTTGGCTGTCACCTAATGTGTCACTTTGAGGATCAAGAGTGTAGAAGTCTAGCCTGTCAATCTGCTAATATCAGACTTATGATCCTGGGCTGGGAAGTTTTTCTCAATGTCCAATCATTCTTGTATATAAACCTCTCCCTTATATGCATATGTGTGTCTATGGATTCGTTTCTCTAGACTACCCAGACTAGCACAGTGGGTAATATAATGAACAATCAAGATGGTGAGTCTCATCTTGACCTAGTGTTAGTTGACTTCAAACCCACCCTGAGCCCTCCCCAGGCATTTGCTGCATTTAGGATGGGTTGGTTATAGAATCTGATCGCTCTGGTCTACAGATAACCTTGAGGCATAGTGAAGTAACCACACACAGAAATGATTCATCTACTATGGTAGCTCCTCTAAAACTGCTCCTTAATGAACAGCTACAGTGAGGAAGCATATTATTTGGTCTGGATAATGTGCAGTTGAAAATATTTCTTTCTCAGAATGATGGAGATCTTTCTGAAAACAGGGCTAGATTTTAGGGCCTGTGGTTGTGAATGCAGAAGTATGGTCAACTATTTTCTACCATGTCCTCAGTTAACCACACATTATGGAATGCACAATCACAATGGTTTTTATTACTGTTTTGCTTTCTTTACTGTAAGATATATTTTTAAAATCTTCATATGGAAAATATTTCATTAAATAGACCCCTCTTACTCCAGGAATCAATGACATTCAATGATGTAGCAGTAAAGTTCACCTGAGAGGAATGGGTGCCCTGCTCAGAAGACCCCATATCATCATGTGATGTTGGAGAACTATCGCAACCTGGTTTCCGTTGGTGAGGCGAATTCTCAAGTCATTGGCTTTTCTTATCTTATGTATTAAAATCCTGGCAATGTTTGTGGTATCCTCAAATAGGTGGATTCCCATTACTTTCTCTGGGCCTAAGTTAGTGGGTAAGGTCCTCCACTCTTGAAAGAACACCATTTACATTGTTCTTTTGAACATTTTCCCTAGAAATACAACATTCTGCAGGCTTTACAAACTTTAGATTATTTTTAGTGTGTCTAAGATTCTATAATTTCTCATAAACAGATTATCTAGTTTATGATACTTTCTCCCAGAAACTTTCTCCCAAGTGGAACAAGGAGAACTGTGTTTGGTATTAGAAACAAGCATAATATACTTTTTTTTCAGATGCATGGTAAAAATATCTTAAGGGGAATTGGCTGGGTGTGTTGATTCAACTTGTAGATGGACGCACATCCATGACAGGTATTGGGAAATGCATAAAAGTATGTGCTTCTTCACATGTGAGAGCTCATTTCTCCTAGAAGTTGAGGGAAGTACTCCTGCAGCTCTCATAAGATTAGATTTCCATGTATTTGATTCATAGTATTGTGTTTGCTTCCATAAATTTCTTTAAGACTCAAAAATTTCCCCTTTTTTATGCTTCCACCTTACTATGAAAATCCATCTTGTAAGCCTCTGTCCAAACAGAGAACTTTCAATATGTTAACTGTCCTCTGAATTCAGCACCTTCCTCCCCTACTGAGTAAGAATAGATTCACCTTTGTAGTATGCCACTCTTCTTGGATCTTGAACTCCAACCATAAATAGGTCTCCTTTTTGCGCCCTTAGCTTCCCCTCTTGGAGTTTCTTAAGGTTTTTTAAAAAATAATTTTATTGGGGGGGTCTTACAGCTATTAAAACATTTCATGCATCATCTGTATCAAGCACCTCTGCACACATTGCCATATTAATTTAAAAATTTTTTCCACTTGAGCCCTTGGTGTAAGCTCTTCTTCCACCCCCCCCCCCTTTTTTACTGAATCATTTTATTGGGTCTCTACAGGTTTTGGTGTCCATTTTCTCATTTGTTCTCCTGTCTCTTTAAAGTTTTCTTCATTCTGGTGATATAAATCCTTTCTGTTGGCTTATAGAGATGGTCAAATTGCCTTCTCTGTTTGGAATTCTTTAGCAGAGACAGGTTTTTCCATATTTTACTCCTTCTGGGGAAACACATTTATGACTTCTGTTATTTTCAGGTATCTAAAATCATCATCCTAGCAAGAAATTTGTTATTAGCTTAGAATATATCTAACACTGTAACTTCAATTTTTTTCTACATGTAATAATTTTTTAAAATTGTTCTCCGATATTTTTGTAAGTGCATAGGACATTTTTTAAAAACCTGCACTCTTTGTTTTTCATTAAATGCATGTCTGCTATATATTCCTTACTATGCAGTATGCCTTTCTCAGTCTCACCCCTTCTTAACAGGTGTAAAACCTGAAGGCCATGGTCTTTGCTGCTTCTAAAGAACACTTTTGCCGTATATTCCAACAGATTTTGTTGTTGCTGAAACAATATATAGTATATTCAATATTGTTCTCTGTCTTAGTCCGGGTAGGCTAGAGAAAAAAATTCATAACCATGTATATGGATATAGGGGAAAGGTTTATATACAAGAGGAATGGAACATTGAGAAAACATCCCTACCTAGTCTACTTCAAGGTCATAAGTCCGATATTAGCCCATTTGTCTGATATCAGTCTGTAAAGTCTCCTTCTAACTGACGTAGTCACAGGCAACTAGGTTCAGAGTCCTGTGTATCCAGCAGGGGTAGAGGTATTCCGGCTCTGGCAGGGGTCTCCCCATGGCTCCTCATTTCCAGGGCTCAGGGTCCATCAGCAGTATGGGTCACTCTGTGGCTTCCCAACTCCAGAGATCTGGTTCTACCAGAGCAAGGCCATGTGGCTTCTCCTCTGGCTCCTTCATTCTCCAGGAATCAGGGTTGATCAGCATGCTGTCATCTCATCTTGTCAGTAGTTCGTCATTGGAGACGAGTCAAGTCTCTCTGCTCCAGTTGGGAAATACCACAAGACTTCCCAGAATTCTCAGGAGAAAGCTATGCCCACACAGGGATCTCATTAGCTATCTCCTGATTGACAATCTAGACTTCACCCCTAGACTCCCAATCATGAAATTGATATCTAGTACAAGACCACGCACTCTCTCTTTTGTTTTCTGTCTTTTGAGTACCATTTTGGTTTCCATAGGTATGATATCCTTAGTGTCATCCCATGACTCATCTGGCCTTCAGTCAATATTAGTCTTTTATTCCACAAGTTTATTATTTACATAGTCTCTAAGGTCTGTGCTCTAGGTATTTTGGCTAACTGTTACTTGGTTTTAGCAATTGATCAGCTGTTCCATAGGTAACCCCTGGCCTAGTTTTGACTAATGAGCTTCTCCATCATTTCTTTCTATAGATGTGGTTGATTTGATATTTGTTTGTTCCATTCAGAAAGATATATATATATATATATATATATATATATATAGTTTCCATTTTTGTTGTTTAATAAGGAATTTGCTGTGAATTCATCAATCATCTCCAAATTTTATTTACAAATGTGTATCATTTCTGAAACCAGGACCCCATTTTCCAACAGCTGATACTGTTCCCAAATTGTACTTTCATCAGTGTACATGATTGTATAGTTAATTAATGTCAGGCTGAAAAAGTTATGTGGTTATATATTATATGTTATAGGGAGCTCTTACAGAGATCATAACATTCCATAGTTCAATCACATCAAGCAGTGCTGTACAATTGCTACCACAGAGTCAAAACATTTTCTTCTTGGATTCCTTGATATCTGCTTCCCTTTCACTCATCCCTCCCCCACCCTCAATTTATCTATTGTGGAAAACAAAACCTGGATGAAAGTGTAAGCAGCCTTATCTCTATACTGCTGATCACAGGGCTTGGAAGACCAGTACTAGTCTTAGAAGAAAATCTCCACAAGCCCCAACGATATAGCTACAGCTGAAAATGCACAATCTCCAGATAGAGTTTTCTCCACAACTGCCCTCTAGGAAGATGCTAGCATACAGCTCCTATAGGGGCCTCACTTCTTACTGCTCAACTCAGCTAAAAGATACCTAGCTTTAAAAACAATCAGGTTCCCTTTGTTGTTATCACTAAAGGAAACAGTATCCATTTGTCTCTTACATACCTTCTGGATGGATCTCAATTGAAGGGCAGAAATAAAAACACTTTGTATTCTTTCACCTGGAATAAAAACCTTGTAGCACATAAGACATTTCACACAGGAGCTAAACCCTATGTATGTGGTGAATTTGGAAAAGCTTTATCTGAAAGGCTACTCTCATTTATCATCAGCAAATACATACTGTAGAGAAACCCAATATATGTGGTAGATGTGGCAAAGGCTTCATTCAGAAAATCCATCTCAATACTCATCTTGCAACTAATACAGGAGAAAAATTCCATGTATATGATGAATGTGAAGAAGCCTTTATCTGGAAGAATGAGCTCACTGTTCATCAGCGAACTCATACTGGAGAAAACACCTATGTATATGGTGAATGTGTAAAAGCCTTTATCTGGAAGAGTGCTCTTACTGCTCACCAGTGAACTCATAATGGAGAGAAACCCCATGCATGTAATGAATGTGACAAAACATTGATTCTAATGTACAAGGAGCATCACCAGATAATGGTGAATACAGAAGTCTTCCAGTAGAGGAAATGTGTGATCCAGAGCCAGTCCAGCAGGATTGGACCTCAGGAGACAGCAGGGAGGCCATTAGGTCTGTTGACTCTGTAGAGTCTGGAGGTGTCAGGTGACCCTCCAACTGAGCTGTGGGATTCTCAGCCAAGGTTTAAGGTTCACTCACAAGGACCCGAGCTGTGGTTGCTGAGCCTTGAAGACAACCCCAAACAGCAGTAGCTATTGGAAAAAGGGTGACTGGCACTTCTAGTTCCAGGCCCTTATTCTAGTGGTGCTGAGCTAGTTCTTTGATTCTTTACCAGGTGTGTACATACCATATGTGACCCTCATGGAGCCTGGAGCAGAGATCTAAAACTTGACCGTGAAAAGCCTTAATATGCTTTCAGAGAGCTTTACATATCTGCTTTCTAGAATACCTTACAAGATGTTCAGCTGGGCCTGCTGAGTATAAGAGGGTGAATTACTCATTGAGAGAGAGGCCCATTCACCCAACCTTGATTTGTCCTGCAGAGTCCCTGTTGAGGTGCCAACTGTGGGAACAGGTCTGGCAGACAGGGAAGTGAGGAAGATGGAGCCACCAACACAGACTCTGGAGATCAGACTCCAGGTGCAGATCTCATTTTAATACAGCTGTTATAAGGCTTATATAGGTTTCATTGACCAATCATATATTTCCTATTTTCCAAATATTTCCTTATATGATCATAGATTTGTAGCATGAAAAATGATTGGCCCACACTGTGATCTATGTAAATGAGTTATTTAATGAGATTTAAAATGGAAGTATAGCAGGTGAACTGGCCTTAGGTCTTGTTGAAATCGTGGGCTCCAGCTATCTGTGGGCACAGATACACAGATTTCTACTGATGAGTTCAGTCTAAAATTGATCATCAATATAAACAAAATGCATTGACAAGTATTGGTAATTGGCTTGCAAAAATTAGAAGCAATGAAGAAGCAATAGTAGTTGGAAAATATGCTGGTGATAGAAATGAAATTGGAGAGCACATGATTGAATTTTACAAGACCAACAACTTGTTAATAGCGAATGACTCTTTGCAACAGCATGTGATTATATACATGGACTTTCCCAGTTGGAATATGCAAATATCAAATTAACTACAGTGGGCAGAGAAGATGTAGAAGCTCAATATCAGCAGCTCAACCCACACTAGAAGTTGACTGTGGGACAGACCATCTTTTGCTCTGAAGTAAACTCAGGTTAGAGCTGAAGAAAAGAAAGTCAAGTCTATGAAAGCTAAATATGACTGTGAATCTATCTCAATACTCACTATTAGTGAGATTTCAAGAATGGATTTGATCCATTGAACGTCATACTAGAAGGTGAGCTGTGGGAAAAACTTCAAGAACATCATAAAGAAAGCCAAATGTCATTAAAGAAAGAAAAGATTAAAGTGGATGTGGCAGTCCGGGTATGCTAGAGGACAAATTTCATAGACACGCATATCAATATAAGGAAAAAGTTTATATATAAGAGAAATATGACATTAAGAAAGCAGCCCAATCCATTCCAGTACAAAGTCATAAGTCCGATATTAACCCATACACTGGATATCAGTCTATAAACTCTCCTTCCGGCTCACAAAGTCACAGGTCAGTGGATGTAGAGTCCCAGTGCTGGCAGGGGTCTCCCCATGGATCCTCACTTCCAGGGCTCAGGGTTCATCAACAGCAGAAGCAACTCATGGATGGCAGAGGTCTCCATGTGGCCGCCCCAGCTTCAGAGGTCTGGCTCCATCAGGACAAAGCCATGTGGTCTCTCCGCCGGTTCCTCCAGCTTCTTGGAGGCTGCCATCTTGTCTTTTCCATAATTCATTGTCTCTGAGACTAACTCCCAACAACTGGGGAAGATAGTTCTCATGAGGGAAATATCTTCATGAGGGAAATATCGCGAGATTTCCCAGAAGTCTCAGGAGAAAGCCATGCCCACATAGAGGCGTCATTGGCTACTCAATGGCTATCTCCAGATTAACAGGCTAGACTCCACCCCTACATTTCAGTCATAAAATTAACATAAGCACATGACTGCCACAGTGGATGTCTGAAGAAACCCTTGAGATTTACTCTTTATCATCAAGTAGCTCAAGCAAATGAAAGAAATGAAGGCAAAGGGCTGAATACAAAATTTGAAATGGGAACTTATTTTCTAAAATAGAGGAAGAGTGCAAAGACGTAGGTTTATAAAACAATAATGAAGCATGATTAGCATGAAAGAATGGAAGTAAAAATCATGACTTCAGTTGTAATAGTGAAAAATCTATGGGCAAAATATTGAATAATGCAGCAAGCAAAAAAGTAGGTGGAAAGAATACAATCATTGTACCAAAAAGAACTACTCAACGTCCCACCATTTCAGGAAGTAGCATGTAAGCAAGAATCAATGGTGATGAGGGAAGAAGGTCAAGCTATAATAAAAAACATTCGTCAATTACAAGGCTGCAGGAACTGATGGAATATCATTTGAAATTCTTCAAGTTGATCAAGGACTGAAATTCCAAAGACAGCTACTTGCACATGTGACATTAAGATCCAAATTTTGACTCATTCCAAAGACAAGTGACACAACAGCATGCTCAAATTCTAGAGCAAGGACATTGATACTATAGCAAGGGGTTCTGGAGATCATCCAACAATTGTTCATTGATAATTGATGGGGAGCTACCAGAGGTTCAAGAATAGGACGTGGAACAAGGGATCTCCTTGGGAATGTCAGTTGTAGAGTATTTGGCTGTAGTGCTATCCACAATCAGTATTCATGGAAGCAGGATACAAGGATGCTACAATGAAGTCTAAGATGGGCTTAAACTTAGCCATGGTGTTTTTCATTGTCTCATATGCATGCATATGATTTATATGCATATGACATGCATGTCAGTAATGGACATTGAATAGGAAGACTGAAGTAGAAACAATGCACAAAAATTATCTTGCTGGTGAAGAATATTGCTTTTTTAAAGGGACAGACATCTGTTTAGGAAGAGGTATGGTCAGAGTGCTCCTTGGAGGTAAGGATGGTATGAGAACACTTTGCTATAACAGTGGACTCAAGCACAGGGAAAAATGTGAGGGTGGCAAAAGGCTGGGAAGTGCTTCTGTTGTGCCTAAGGTTGTGGTGGGTCATTGCCAATTTGATTGTTCTACCCAAGGGGTTGATTTAAAATGACAGTGCTGCTTATAAGGTGAACCAGAGACATATATGAACCACAGATACATGAATGGATTTCGGCTTTGTGCTTAATCCTAGTCCCAATCTGAGGACAATTAAGTCTTGATTGCCCTGATTGTTTGTTTCTTCATGAAGAGATCGTGGAGTTATAGCAAAGTGTGGTGAAGAAATGAGATGGTGCATGGCTATCAGAAGGAATAGTGTCTGGGGTCTTAAAACTTGCTTTCAAACAAGCAGCTATTAAGTGCGGTGTTGAAGAACACCAGTCTATGTGATTCATGGATTTTAAATAATAAGTTATAAAATTCAAATCCAAAGGAGGAAATTATTTAAAGGGACACTAAACCTTTATGTGAGTAGAAAGCCCCATTTTCTCGTATGAAACAGTTGGTGATTCAGACTGCTGAGATTAAGGTGAACCCCTCCTGACCAAGACCATGCTTGATAACATTTCCAATGGAGATTACTATGACAAAGCAGAGAATGCCACATGACTGGCCAAACTGATGAGTCCCAGTCAATCCAGGACAACTTAAAACAAAGAAATCAGCCCAGGCAGATAAGGACTGAAAGTTCCTGCCCAGCTCTCACTACTCTCATCTTTTCCATAGTGTAAACTCCTTCAGCCTGTCTCTACCATATCCTGACTTTACTGCTTAATAAAGCTGCAGCCTCCTACCTGTTTCTTAAGTCTGCATTGTGGCCGAGTCTGCCCCTTTTGAGAACCTGACTGCCAATATCCATCCAGAAAAGGTCACTGTACCCTCACACTTAGAGAAGGTAAGGAAGGTAAGGAAAACCTGGCGTAGTCAATATTTGAAACTGCTCACAGTCCTCTTGCTCTTCAATTAAAAGCCCAATTTGTATATCTTTTGTATTATTATCCAGATCATATCATTCTTCAACACTAAAATGTTGTGTCGTAATTTCTACTGTCCAGTTTGTGCTTTCCATTGTAAAAAGTTGCCCCTTAGAATCTAACCTAAGAAGGGCATTTTGAACTGCGACTGCTAACTGCCTGGTTCTGTAAAATTCTCCACTCTGGCTATCCTGTTTCTGAAGCCTTGAGAAAAACAAAATGTTACAGCATGGAGCGAGATAAGCCTCAGCCATAAAACTATTTCAGACATGAACCAGCAGAACTGTTACTCCCTGCTCAGAACAGCTAACTGAAATTTCTGTTTCTGTAGGTGCTTGCTTGTAGCTGCCGCTCTGGAGCCGCACAAACTGAAACCTCCCTGAGCTGGGTACTGCTATCTGGCTTCTGCGAAAGCTGAGACAGTCGCTGTGCAGATAATAAAGCTCTTTTCATTTGACATATATTTCATATCTGAGTGTGCTAAATCTCATGGGTTACAACATTTGGAGGTTCCACTGAGATGTGCCAAGAGGACCCCAAGACAGCTGGAGTTAACCTCATCTGACTCTGATGGAAGCAATTTCTGAAGTCTCCTTAATTTCAGGGCAAGGCCTCAGAGAGTTATTCCTCTGCCCAGACTGTGCTGGGAACTCCTTGGCTGGCTCTCTGCCTCCCTAAAAAAAAAATTAATTAAAGATTACCTTTTTCCCTGGACCCGCCCCACTGCTGGATTCGATAGTTCTCCATTATCTGGTTCCTGGCCTTCCTTTCAAGTAGGCTGGCATGCTGAAGGATCTGGCCAGATACTACCCATTTCTATGGCAGGGACTCTGGGGCAGCAAAAACAGCAACAACAACAACACCCACTAATTTATTTAAGGTTAGCAAAACAATCCAGGCATCAGGAGAGTCTCCTGCCTTATTCTTAGAGCACCTCTTAGAGGTTCATCGCCTTTTTATTCCCATAGAACCAGGTGTCCAGGAAAACACAAGGGAAATTAACATTGCCTTTATTACTTCATGGGTCAAGACATTGGAAAGAAATGACAAAAGTTAAAAGGATTTGAAGGAAAAATTCCTAGTGAGTTAGTGGAGGTAGTGCAAAAAATTTTAGAAAACAGAGATAATCCAGAATCCGTAACAATAAGAAAATACCTAAAGTAGTTTTGAGAGCTTTACAGGAAGACAAAAGAGACAACCAAAATAAAAACTTAAAGAGTCCGAAACACACCAAAAGTTAAACCCAAACCAATGTGCATGCTGCAAGGAGGAAGGACACTGAAAAAAAACAAAAACAAAAAAACAGAATGTCCAAATAGAAAATCATGTAAGCCTAAAAAGACCCCAGAATTAAAAATGGCCCTCTTTGATGATGTTGAATGAGGAGGTCAGGGCTCCTACAATCTGGACTCCACAGCCCAGGATACATTTGCCAGTAGAGGGCCAACATGTTGAATCCCTGGAAAACACAAGGGGACTTTCTCGGTCCTGAAAGAAACAAAAGGACCTGTGTGCAACTTCAAGATTCAGGTAGTTGTGGTTATGGAAAGTTCAAATCCAAGGGTACTTGGAATAGGGTTCTGATTACTGACCTGGCAAAAGACACCTTTCCCACTCCTTCCTTGTTATGCTGAATTGTCAGACTCCTTGCTCAGAAGAGACCTCCTCCAGAAGCTTAGCTGCAAACCACCATCTCCTTCACTCAAGGAAAATCAACTCTGATGCTGGGAGGATCACTGGCATCTATTTGACTCTCTGCTTCCATCACAGAGGAGTACATACTTTATACAGGGCTGGATTCATAATCAAATTGAACACTGGAAACTCGAAATTCCAGGATTTGGGCAGAAAACAACTTACCTGGACTAGTCCACCACCAACCGCCTGTAATTGTATAGCTCCTCAACACAGCAACCCCCGTGCAGGATCATCAATATGCAATTCCTTGAAAGGAATTGCCAAATACATACATCGACTGGAAAAGCAAGCTTCCTCAAACCATGCCAGTCAGCTTATGACACCTCACTCCTTCCAGTACAAACCCCCCTGACAGAACTACTGACCCATATAAGATCTTAGCGAAATGACCTTCTCTTAGCAGCCACATCCCTGCCAGAGTGCCTGCATGCCTCCAAGCCCCTCCTGAAGAAACTTGGGACCCTCGGGTAACGTGTTTCTGCTTAAAAAAAAAAAAGGCGGGGGACCTGGGGAAAATGGCAACCAGATAGATATCTCACGCCTCGAGAATGGTGAGTGGGGGAGCTGTGGGACCGTATTGGGCTGCTGAATTGGATTGAAGACTCTCAAGAAACTGCAGAACCCTCCTCTGAAAGAGAATCAGGTGGGAACTGAATGCCTGTACTTCCCAAAGACACCCGCACTCTGCACAGACACTGCCATTGCACAGTACTGCACAGAACTGAACTCAAATGAATTCAACAACTTGGAAGACATTGGCAAATTATTGGATAAACAGTCCCTTCCTAAATTATCCCCAAGGGACAGCAATAATATCAATAGACCCATAACAATAGAAGAAATAGACAAGGTTATCAAGGGATTACCAACAAAATAATCACCTGGACTAAATGGCTTTACAGGAGAATTCTACCAAGTATTCAGGAAAGAACTGAAACCAACCCTACACAAATTCTTTCAAAACCTCGAAAAAATTGCAAACACACAAACTCCTTCTATGAAGCTAGTATAACACTGATATCAAAACCGTGCAAGGATCCCACAAGAATTGAGAACTGCAGATCAATATCCCTAAAGAATATTTATGCAAAAATGCTTAATAAAATACTGTCCAATAGAATACAAATTAATATAAAACAAATAATTCACCATGACCAAGTGAGGTTCATATCCAGTATGCAGGGGTGGCTCAACATACAAAAAACCATTAGTATCATTCGCCCCATTGCCATGAAAAAAACCTATAAGAACCACAGGATAATATCAATAGTTGTGGAAAAAGCATTTGACAAAGTCCATCACCAATTCCTGTTTAAGACACTCAAGAAGGTAGGAATAGAAGGAAAATTCCTCAAGACAAAACAAGCTATATATGAAAAACCACCAGCCAATGTGATAGTCAATGGAGAAAAGACAAACACAATCCCACTGAAAAAGGGGACCAGACAAGGATTTCCCTTGTCCCCACTCTTAGTTAACATCATACTGGAGATTTTAGCTAACAGCATAAGGCAAAGAAATCACATCAAAGATATTAATCTGGGAACAGAAGAGGTGAAATTATCATTTTTTTGCAGATGATGTGATTATATATGGAAAACCTCAAAAGGTCCACAAGGGGAGTACTGGAAACAATAGAGGGGTATGGCAGAGGCAGGATACAAGATCAATAATCAGAAGTCAATCAGACTGCTATACACATCATATAAGCCCACAAAAGAGGAGATAAAAAAAGAAGTACCCTTCACAATAGCCAAGAACAAATTGAAATATCTAGGGATATACCTGATTAAAAGAACAAGAGATCTATATGACAAAAGTTACAGAACACTATTACAAGAAACCCAGAGTGACTTCAACAAATGGGAAAATATCCCATGCTTGTGGATCAGATGACTCAATATAGTAAAGATGTCAGTTTTACCCAAGGCACTCTATAAGTTTCATGCAATTCCAGTACAATTACCCTCATCCTTCTTGTAAGATAAGAAAAATTGATTTCCAAATTCTTATGGAGTGGAAAGAAGTCCAGAATTAGCAGAGAGCTCCTCAAGAAGAAGGACACTGCTTTACCTGACTTTAGCACATACTATACAGCCACAGTAGTCAAAGCAGCATGGTATTGGCATAATGAAGGATATTCAGACCAATGGAAAATGACTAAAAAGCCACATCAGTTATACAGACAATGAAATAATGAAATAAAATGAAGAAAAGACATCAGCATACAGACAACTGGGCCCCAAAATACCAAATTGGGAGAAGATGCCCTTTTCATCAAGTGGTGCTGGAAAACATGGATATCTACATGTAGAAAAATGAAGCAAAACCTTTACCTCACTCCATGCACTAGAATAAGTTCAAGGTGGATCACTGATCTCAAAGTACAACCTCAAACTATTAGGGTCATCAATGAGGGAATTGGAACCAACCTGAGAATTTTGGCACAGGGATTACATCGGCTATCAGAAATAGGGAAGGACACAAACACAGAAGAGGCACAATTATAGACAAGTGAGATATAATGAAGATAAAACATCTGTGTACATCCTAAGAATTTACCCAGAGAGTAATAAGAGAGCCAATGGACTGAAAAAAACATCTGTAGGAGT
>PVJH01039996.1:0-15976 GCA_004026705.1 Nesogale talazaci | reverse complement strand
CTACGATGGATTTTGGATCTCTGCTCACACACACACACACACACACACACACACGCACGCGCGCGCACGCATGCACGCACACTCTCAACAATATGATTTTAGTTTGTTTATTTGGGGTCTTCTGATGTCTGTTACCTGATCCCATTGACACCTCGTGATCTCACAGGCTGATGTGTTTCTTCCTTGTGGGCTTGTTGATTCTCTGCTGGATGACTGCTTATTTAACGTTAAGCCTTTAAGACCTCCCCACACTTTATCTTTTGATATCCAGGCACCATCTGCTTTCTTCACATTTACTTATGCACCCATTTTGTCTTCAGTGACTGTGGTCAGGAGGCTGAGCATCTCAGACTGCTGATTTGTAAGAACAAAGTGTTTTTGCACTGAAGGAAGACATGAGCAGAGAGCTGGAGTCTATCCAGTTTTTCAGTGTGTGGCAATTAAATATATGTACATAGGCCAGTACCTCTATTTTTATAAATTAATTCCATAGCACTGCTTACACCTCTATCTATAGCTTTGCTTTCTAGGTCATTCCTCTGTTTCCTTTTACCTTCCTTTTGTCCCAGCACTATGCTCAACCTACTGCTTCATAGTACTTCCTCTCAGCTAGATTGCTATTGCTTAACAGCTCCAGGGTCTAAACATCCTCCTCGTTGTTGATTTTAATTCCCTAGTTATTCCCCTGTCTAAGACATTGTATGCTTACTGCTCCCTTTCTCCGCATCCTTCCCCCACCCCCCAAGTCCCTTTAGAATCATTGGTCCTGTTGCTTTCTCGCCAAGCTTGCTTCCCATTCCTATCTTTTTTTTTTTTTTGGGGGGGGGGAGGACATCATTGCCCTCTGGTGGTTGTGGGAGCTACCCAGCCTTGCTTCCAGAGAGCTACTGCTGGATTTGAACCACCAAGCCAATGGACCGCAGTCCCGCACTCAACCACTGCGCCACCAGGGCTCAGCCCCCATTCCTATCTTATATAAGTAGGCAAACCCACAGTAAGAGACCAAACAAAAGATTGAATAAAAAGTGGAAAAAGGATAGCTCATAACAACAAAAAAGAAAGCATTGACAATTGATGTTGGCTCTTGGCTTTTGATGAATAGCTTGTATTAACTTGAGGAATTTTGCAACCATTCCTATCTTGTGTCTTAATTAGGAACAGGTCTTGGATGTTGTCAATAGCTTTTTCTATATCGATATTATCGTGTGATTCTTATTTTTTTTTAATCAATGCGGTGTATAATATTGATGGATTTTCAGATTAAATCATCCATGCATCTTTGGGATGAATGCCACCTGATCTGTTAGATAATATATTTTATACACTTTTGTGTTCTATTGGCCAATATTTTGTTAAGGATTTTTGCATCTGTGTTCATTAGAGATATTTTTCTGTAGTTCTCTATACCTGTGGGGTCTTTGCCCTGTTTGGGTATCAAAGTTATTCTGGCTACGTAGAATGATTTTGGGAGTTTGTCATACTTTTTCTATACTCTGTAATAATTTTTGGCAGATCAATGTCAGCTCTTCCCTGAATGTTTGATAGGATTCTACTGTGAAGTCATCTGATCTGGGAGCTTGTTGTTGTTGTTGTTGTTGTTGTTGTAGCTCCTTGGTAACCATATCTACTATATTTTGGGGGGCCACAAGATGCACTCTCCCCCCCCAAAGTGAGGGGAAAATGAGGATGTGTCTTCTGGTCTGAAGATGTTGTACCCCAGAACATTGTCGTATACTGGTACTATTTGGTTCAGAATATTTTTTTCTTGTTTTTCTGCTGTAAAAATTGGGTGTGTCTTATGGTCGGGTGCATCATATGGTCCAAAAAATATGGTATTTCCACTTTTGCTATGGCTCTGTTATAGTTCTTGAAGACTGTCTGGGATATCTTGGAAGGGATTGTTTATCCATGTATTTGTCCATGTCTTCCACCTTGTTGAATTCTTTGGAGTACAGATTTTCATAGTACTTTGTGATTATACTTCTAACCTTGTTGGAGTCCATTGTGATTTCCCGTTTCATCCCTCCTCCTGGCTACTGATGTTTCCTCCTTCCTTTCTTTGGTTAGGCTTGCCAGCAGTCTGTCAATTCTGTTGATCCTTTCAAAGAACCAGCATGTTGCAGCATTGGTTTTTTTGAATTGTTCTCTTGTCTTCCCACTGGTTTAACTCTGCCCCAATTTTTATTATTTCTTTTCTTACCCTATTGGAGGGGTTGTCTTTTGACTCTGTTGTAGTTGCTGGAGGTTTTGTGATAGTGTATCAGTCGTAAGTGTCTCTTCCTTTTCCATATATCAAGCCACCACTGATAACTGCTTTTGCTGTGTCCCATGGGAGTAGTTTTTAGAAACTTCCCAAACCCCCCTCTTATGTAGGCCTGTACCCATTCGTGTCACAGAAGATCGTTATTAATCCTTCAATTGTACGCCCTTATTTTTCTGGTCATCCTTTTATTGATCTCCAGCTTTATGGTGTGGTGATCCAAAAGGGACATCTGAGTCATCTGTGTTTGAATTTAGACAGGTTCAACATGTGCCCCAGTGTGTTGTCTATTTTTGAAAATGAGACGTGCAATTGAAGAGAATTTGAACTTTTTTCCATTTGGATGGAAAGCTCTGTAAGCATCTGTCAGGTCCAGTTACATAATTGTACTGTTTAGCTCTGTAACTTCCTTGCTGAGTTTCTTTCCCAGTGACCTATCATTCTCTGATAGCCGTGTATTAAAGTCACCTAGTATAATTGTTGAATTTGTGATTTCTTTTTTCATCTTTTGAATAGTTTGACTAATTTCATGGGTCTCTGGTTAGACGCGTATGTATTTATTATGCTCCGGGTTAGTTCCTGGTCTTCTGATCCTTTGAGCACTATATAGTGTCCCTCCTTGTCTCTTGTTATGGTATGCACATTGAGGTCAATTTTGTCAGAAATTAGAATTGCAACCACTGCTTTTAAAAGTTGCCACTATTCTTAGTCTGTTTTTGTCTGCGAGCTTAAGATGTGTCTCTTGCAGGCAACAGATCGATGAGTTGTGTTTTCTAAGCCAATCTTCTAAACTTTGTCTTTCAATGGATGAATTGAGACCATTGACATTTAGAGTTATCATCACTATCTATAGATTCATTGCTGTCTTCTCATACCTTTTGTGTTGGGTGCTTGTGGAGTGCTTCATTCTTTCCTTTTTTTTTCCCTCTGAGGCCATGTTATCTTGGTAATTGTTATTAGCATATTGACTTCTCGGTAGAGTTGGGCTATCTGGTTGTCTGCTGCTTGTGCTTGGTGAGTGTTGGCCTTCTCACCATAAGGAGTTGGCAAGAATTTTCCACAGGGTTGGGTGTCTTATGGCATATTCTTTGAGTTTTTCTTTATCCTAGAAGACTTGTACCTCACCATCTATCTTGAAAGTTTGGCAGGGTAGAGAATTCTCGGGATGGTGTCTTTTTGTTTTGTTTTGTTTTGTTTCTTTCAACCTTTGAGAGATGTTACTCCACTCTCTCCCCTTTTATGGTATCTGCTGATAGGACTGAGCGTATTTTTACCTGAGCACCATTGTTTGTGACCGCCTTGTTTTCTCTTGCTGCTCTTAAATTTCTCTCTTTTCTCAAAGTTGTATATTTTGAATGATTCTGTGAGTATTGTACCTCTTCATAGCATCTGTCATTGATCTCAGGTTTTCTTCCGACTCTGATTATCTTGTTTGACTTTGTTTCCTGTTAGTCTGCTTGATTGTCCTGGAGATCGCTGGTACGATTCTCTGCCTCTTCTTGTTTGATGGTGACATCTTGTGTTTTGCTTGTTACCTCATCCATTAGCTCTTCTATTTCCCTTTGTGGTATGGACTCCATCCCCGTGATCGTGGACTTCATTTCCTAAATGATTGTGTCCTTATTCTGTGTTGCTTATTCTGTGTCCTTATTCTGTGTCTCATATTCAATCTTACTCCACACAACCTTCTGAAGATTTCTTTTTGTGGCAGTTCTATATCTGATTCTCTTATGAGTGTTGTTAGCGCTATTGTTGTGTTTTGGCTTTCTTTTTTTCTTGCTGAGGGTGATGCAGTTTATTGCTGTTTGCGTAAGAACTAGACACCATGTTTCTGGGAGACCAAGGGTCCCTGAGCTCTTTTTCTCTGTGACTCTTAAGAGTGTTTCTAAGGACTACCTGTGGCCTGGTATGGCGGGGGGTTGGACTGCTAGGTAGGCAGGGAACTGAGGTAATTCAGTGGCTGGCGGCCATGGGGACCCTCAGAATCTAGGCTGAGGCTAGTGACTGTAGGTGTGCCATCCGGCCAGGTTGGGACAGGCCTGCAGCATGATTATATGCATTGGTGAGTTCTTCTTGGGGGTTAGCCTTATTTGTGTCATCTCTGCTGGGCCATCAGGCCACAATTTGCAGTCTTTTAAAGACACTCTGGAATCTGTTGGCTTTTCCCATTTTATTGTTAAAAACCCTAGGCAATGCTCTTGAGTATGGCCTTCTGGCTGCCTTGTTATGTTAATGGACAGTTAACGCAGGCGTACATTCAGTTACTCAGCTTGGACCACAGCTTGGAATTGAAAACATTTTTTAAAGTTTTCCCCTTTTTATAATGGACTTATGGGATGCCCTGGTATAGGGGCTGTGCTGCTCTGTGCCCCAGGGAAGGGGGACCATCTTAGTGGAGTGGTTTCGGGCCAGCTGGATCGAAATTCGCCCCTGACTGCCTTCCTGTGTCCCTCTGGCTCTATCCTGTTGGCACTGCCGGTTCTGTTCTGTTGAACTGCGTTCGGTCACAGGTTAACATCCAAGCGGCTCTTCAGTTGTGCAAATCATTGTCTATTTATCTATCGTTGCCCATGCCAGCAGGCATGGGGCTTGGAGGAGACAGGAAGGGAGGGGATGGCCGATGTACACTCCATTCCTGCCTGGGAAGGGATTTGCAGGCACAGGGCAGATAGCAGCCCGGGGCACTCTGAAGCCAGGTTTTATGGCTAGCTCACAGAGGCTTTCTGCAAGTCTGGGATTCTGACCCCCTTTACACAGCAGTCTGGGGGAAATTACTGCTTGCTGCGGAACTAGGGAGCTGGAAGGGGGGGTGGCAGCCACTGTTCTTCTGGACTTGGCAAGGGGTTAGCAGAGCCTGCAGGCAGAAGCAATGAACTTAAAGCATTTCAACGAATTCTCAGAATCATTTTGTGGGTGAAAATTAGAGGGGCATGACCAGATCAGACCCTAGTACACTGAATCTGTTTTTAGCACCTAGCTTCCCATTATTGGCCTCCTTACTCTTAATTTTCTGGTCTCACAGTAGGAGTGCCGGGCGGGTGATTGTACCTGGACACCATCTCCTAAAAACTCTTATTTAAGAATTTTGTTGAGGCATTGCTCTATCATGAGTTTTACCATTTGCTTAAGTTTTGCCATTTTAATGGGTTTGATGGGTAACCTTCATTTACAGGTCCCTCATTTCTGTTATCAAACATTTTTATTTTTTTATTATACTGCTTTTTCTTTTATGGATGCTGGTTTCTGTCTCATCTATTTTCAGTGTTTATTATTTTGTATTCATTCGTAGTTCTCCATTTTAATTATTTTTCACCACCTGTGTTGTAAATAGCTCGTTTTATGTTTATCTTTTCACTTACCAAGTTTTTTCTTTCTTTTTTTAAGCCTTTCTCATTAGTTCTTTTTGTATCTTGCCTAAGAAATCTTTCCCTACTCCTATGCTTTCTTCTAAAAGTTTAAAGCTTTGCTTTTCAAGTTTAAGACATTAAAGTTTTGTTTTTGTTTTAATGAAAGTGAAAGTTTACAGAGTAAATTAGTTTCCCATCAGCAGTTTACGCACAGGTTGCTCTGTGATGTTGTTTCCAGTCCTAACCATGTGTCAGCACTCATCCCATTTCTACCTTGATTTCTTTTCCATCCGCCCAGTTTTTCTGCCCCTTCCTGCTTTTCTAACTTTGCTTCTGGGTAAGTGCTGCCTTAGGGATTTTCAGCAGTTGATACTACTGAAAAACATGTTGCTTCTGGGTGTTGTTAATTACTTTAAGGTCTATCTTTTATGAGACTGAAAGGTGATCTCTTGAAATGCCTTCAATTCTAAGAAAGGTGTTTAAGGGCCATCATCTCAGAGGTTCTACCAATCTCTATCAGACTAATAAATCTGGTCTTTTTATTTTTAATGAATTTGAATTTTATTCTTTTTCTCCCATTGTATCTGGTACCTGCTTTTGTAATCCCAATCTCAGAGTGCTGAGTGGTAATCCCAGGCACCATCTGGTTCTTTTGGTCTCTGTTTAGTAGAGGCTGTTGTTCTCCTGATCCGTTAGTCCTTTTACTTAATTACTTCTTTGAATCTGGTTTCTTCACTCTTCTTTACACTCAATGGAAAAGACCAGTAGTTGTAACTTAGATATTTGTGAGTCTTGAAAGCCCAGTTATTGCCCACCAAAGTAGGATGTACAGCATTGTCTTTATAGATTATGTTTTGCCAATTGACCCTCATAAAGTATTTAATTCTGGGCCTGAGCCCTGATGGCGTAGTGGTTGTGCGCTAGACTGCGGCCCACTGGGATGCAGGTTCAATTCCAGCAGCGGCTCCATAGGAGCAAAGGCTGGGTCTCCTACTCCCACCACCAGAGGGAAGTGATGCCCCCCCCCCAAAAAAAAGTATTTAATTCTGAATTGCATTTATGTACAGTGTAACATAGGAATTCAATTTCTGTTTTCCATTTACAGATAACCATCTGGCTCTATTATTGGAGAGCTTGTTGTTTTCTTAATAATCTGCAATGTCACTTCTACATATGTGTATGAGTTGCTTCTGAACTCTCTGTTCAATTTCACTCATTAGTTTACCTTTTTCTGTGCTATTACTTAAATGGAAATTACAAAATACTTCATTATGCTTCTAAGAAAGCTGTGCATAGACCAAGATGCAGTCACTCAAGCAGAACAAGCTAACACTACATGATTTAAAATTAGGGTTATGTCCTTTAACCATACTAATTCAGTCTGTGTATGCTGAGAAGGTAGACAATATGAAGAAGAATACATCATAATACGAATTAGAGGAAGACTTAATAACAGCCTGTGTGATGTATAGCTGACTCTTGTTATTTGCTGGAAATAAGGACTTGAAGCACTTGCTGCTGAAAACCAAAGATTACACCATTCAGTGTGGGTTGCAACACTGTAAAGAAAACAAAAAATCCTCACAATTGGAACAATAAGTGACATCATGATAAATGGAGAAAGGATTGACGTGGTCAGGATTTCGTTTTACTTGAACCAGAGAAGCAGCAGTTTGAGAAACCAGACAACATATTTCACTGGGCAAATCTGATGCACATAACCTATTTAATGTGTTAAAGAACAAAGATGTCGCTTTGAAGAAAGGTACACCTTACCCCAAACCATGTTGTTTTCAGTTACCTTGTGGGCTTATTTTAAAAGACCACAGAAGAATTGGTGCATTTGAATTATGGTGTTGGTGAGGAATATTGAAAGTACCATGGGCTGCCAGAAAGAGAAACCAATCTTTCTTAGAAGAGGTGCAGTCAGAATGCTCTTTAGAAGGGAGGATGGTGAGACTTGGTCCCCTGTTCTTTGGACATGTTATCAGGAGAGAACAGTGCCTAGAAAGAGCATCATGCTTGGTAGAGTAGAGGACCCATAAAAGAGGGAGTTCCTTCATAAGATGGATTGACACAGTGGCTACAACAGTGGGCTCACATCCAAGGATAACACTAATTGTACGGATGGCACAGAACCAGACAAGTGTGTCCTGCTTCATTCATTGGGTGGTCCCCCTTAATTTGGTATCATGCATTTCCCCTCACCCCTATTTGCCATTGAGATGATATTGACTCAAAGTGATCTTACAGGACAGTAAAACTGACCCCAGAGGGTTTCCAAGAGTGTGACCTTTAGAAAGGTAAGACCACCTCATCTTTGTCCTGCAGATTAGCATGCATATTGACTTAAAATCAATACATTGGTCCCTGTCTGAGTGGTCTTGGGGCAGCAGTCTAGCAACATCTCCTGGCTCTTAAATTAAATACAAATCCATCAAGTGCCACCCTAGACCTACTGGTCTGAAACTTCGATGAGGAGATCCAGCAGTCTGTTTCAGTAACCCTCCTGGGTTATTCTAGTGCACAGCCACATTTCAGAACCATGGCACTCGTGGCACTCAGCTCAGATAATCCATCCACAGCAGTGGTTCTCGGCCTTCCTAATGCTGCGACTCTTTCATACAGTGCCTCATGTTGTGATGACTCCCAGCCATAAAATTGTTTTTGTTGCTTCTTCCTAACTGTCATTGTGGTGACTGTTAAGAATCGGGCAACCCCTGTGAGAGGGTCATTTGACCCCCAGAGGGATCCCGACCCACAGGTTGAGAACCGCTGATCTACAGTGTTTCCCCCGCTCATGCAGTCTCTAGCAGGCTCTGCTCGCTGGATTTCGTGTTGAATAAGTCGGGTCTTTTACTTCATTGACTCTATCTTTTATTTATGTAATTCCGGTTTATTGCAGAAATCCCCTTTTTCCCTGAAGTAGGCTTTTCCTTAGTGTCTTGCTGCTTTTCTGATATGTCTACTCATCTTAGGTGTCCGTAGTTGGTACTGTCTCTCAGATCATCAGTTGTCTTTCCATTCCAGGGAGTCTCTTTCAGTGGCTGTGTGTGCTGGTTCTGGACCTTAGTGGAGTTTTGTTTTGCTTTTGTTTGCATTCACGTAGTGTTTGCTTGTGAACTCATCTTCAGTAGTGAGAATACTTGTGACCGATTTGTGTGACTATCCCTCCACATATCTATCTAACAATTTGGTTTAATATTTACTAGGAACTCTAGTGTCCTTGAACTATACAGAGGGTAGCATTGAAGTGTTTGACCAGGAGTTTGAATTCTCAAGCAAAACTGTTGATTTTCAACTTCAATTAGGAATTAATGATACGAGTCTTCAAGAGTGCCAGTTTTTCTTTTTTTTTTTTTTTCTTCCCCCCCTTCCCCCTATCCCCCTTTTCGGAGTGCCAGTTTTTCTGTTGGGAATAATTTCTGACCCAGCTTCATGTGGACCCTCTGCCTCATCTGTCCTGGGTCACAGACTCAATCCTTAAATCAGGAGCATTCGGCTGCTGGTCAGATGCCACCCCGGCATTCTCATTTTCACGTCTACCCTTACTTCTATCAAAAAGGGATTTTACTTCCTTTTGCACATGATTAGAAAAATTAATTTTTGTTGTTGTTAGACATTTACTTAGTAATTCTAGTCTCAGCATTTGTGGAAAGAGTATTTTCGCTCACTTTAGGTTTGGTCTGTTGCTGTTCTTTCTGGGAGGGAAGCAAGTTCCATCATGAAGAGAACTATTCAGATAGAGTCTCTTTTTTTCCCCTCTTGGTTTTCTTCAAGGCTGCTCTGGTCAGAAAGCACAGTCAACAAAGCCGCCTCAGTCCTGCATCCAGATGACAGGGCCCAGGAGGATCGCTGGAGTCGAGTTTCAGTATGACGGACCCTGTAGTTAACGATGGTCATAAGATAATGGCCCCAGAAGTACCTCACCCCAGCTTTGGCACACGTACAAATTTGGGGAAGTACATGATTCTCTTTTTTTTTTTTGGGGGGGGTGCATCACTGCCCTCTGGTGGTGGGAGTAGGAGGCCCAGCCTTGCTGCTGGATTTGAACCTCCAAGCCAGTGGGCCGCAGTCCGTGCACAACCACTACGCCACCGGGGCTCAGCCCTGGTACATGATTCTTTACAACTGGTCATTTTTATTTACTTTTAAGTATTGGGAATGAACCAGTTATTTTAGTGTGTTACTATTTTTTTAAGTACTAACCAAGAATTTCTTTGGCTTACGTTTGATTCTTAAAACAATTACTTGAAAATTATTCCATGGATATTGTACCAAGAAAATACAAGAACTCTCCAAAAAAATTCATGGGAAAACTGTGTTAAGTTTTAATTGTTTTTCTTTCTTTGTTTTATTTACAATTTTCCATGAACATTCCCTCATCTTTCTCCCCTGTCCTTTTGAGTGGTGAGGTTAATACTATATGCCCAGAAAAGCTCATAGAATTGTATGTCTACACTGAGTAGGAATGCTGTTAACTGTTTACTTGTTGCTGTTAAAACATACATGACATTTGCCTTTCTGTCGTGTCTGTATGTATAATTCAGTGATACTACATTCATGATGTTATGTAACTACCATAGCTAGCTGTTTCTAAACATTTCCTCTGTCTCAACAGAAAGTCAGTGAGCCTGAAGCAGTCACCTCCCCCCTTCCACCCCATCTCACCCACTCTAAATATTTCAGATAAATGTGGTCATATAATATCTGTCCTTTTGTGACTGACTGAAGTCACTCAGCATAAAATGTATTCAAGATTCATCTACATTGTAGCAAATAGCAGAACTTCCTTTGTTGACTGATGCACCATTGTATGAGGGGGCTTCAGAGAGTTCATGGAAAAATGGAAGGAAAGGATAATGAACTTTTTCCATGAATTTTTTGAAACAGCCTTATATATCCACAATTTCTTCCTCCAGTCTCCTGTTGATTAAGTGCTTGAATTGTCCACCTCTTTCACTTTGGTGGACAAGACTGCAGTGAACAGTGGCTTACAAGTATCTGAGTCTGTTTGGGGGGCGTCACCCAGACGTGGAATTGCTAGGCCAAGTGCTTATTGAACTTTGTAAGGAACTCCTAATCTGTCTTCCACTGCGACTGCCCCACCAGCCCAAGATGTGTTTGCGTTTTCTCCGCCCCGTCCCCAGCACCGCCTTGCCGTGGTGAAGGGCTGTCCCATTGTGCTTAGTGGCACATTTTAGCAGTGAGGTTGCGCAGGAGGAAGGCAGGCCTTTCTACTCCCGTGAAGACTTACAGTCTCCCAAGCTCTCTGGGGCAGTTGTACTCGGTGCTCCCATGTCGCTGAGTCAGCATCCATCCACTCAGTAGCAATCAGTTTGGTTTGGGGTTTGAATGACATTCAGCATCCTTGTGTGCTTATTAGCTGTGTTAGTCCGGGTAGACTACAGGAACAAATTCATAGACACGCATATGGATATAAGGGAAAGGTTTATATACAATAGGAATGGAACACTGAGAAAGCATCCCAACCCAGTCCAGTCCAAGGTCATAAATCCAACATCAGCCTATATGTCTGATACCAGTCTATAAAGTCTCCTCCTGACTCACAAAGCACGTGCAGTCGAAGCATCCAGCGTTGGCAGGGGTCTCCCCATGGCTCCTCGCTTCCAGGGCTCAGGGTCCATCAACAGCATCCAGTGGCAGTAGAAGCAACTCAGCACTGGCAGGCGTCTCCTTGTGGCCTCCCAAACATCCCAGCACTGGCAGGAGTCTCCACGTGACTTCTCCAGCCCCATAGGTTTGACTCCATCAGAGTAAGGCCGTGTGGCTTCTCCGGTTCTTCGGACACTGCCATCTTGTCCGTGGAGTGACATCTCCCAACAACTGGGAGATGGTCTCTCATCTTCACGAGGGAAATATCGCGAGACTTTCCAGAATTGTCAGAGAAAGCCATGCCCACAGAGGTCTCATTGGCTATCTCCAGATTGACAAGCTAGATGCCACCCCTAGCCTTCTTTCCAATCATAAAATTGACATCAAGCACATGACTGCCACATTGGCCATCTCTTGGGAGAATTATCTATCCAAGTAGTTTGCTGTTTTGTAAATTGGGTTTTTTTCTTTTGAGTTGTAGGAGCTTTTTATTACATTTGTTGTTTTGGTTCTTTTTCTTTCATTTGTATCAGGTCCATCGTTTCCCAAGTATTTTATCCCATCCAGTAGACTCTTTTTTTTTTTTTTTTTTTTTTTAGGCATCACTGCCCTCAGGTGGTGGGATAGGAGGCCCAGCCTTTGCTCCTGGGAGCCGGAATTGAACCTCCATCCCAGTGGGCTGCAGTCCCGTGCACAACCACTATGCCACCGGGGCTCAGCCCCAGTAGACTCTTTACTTCATTGATTGCCTTGTGGTACACAAAAGCTTTCAATCTTGACTAAGTGTGATATAACGAGTTTGGGGTTTTTGTTGTTGTTGCTCATGGTTTTGGTGTCTTCTCTAAGATTTCTTGTCAAATACTAGGTTCCACAGCATTTACCCCTAAGCTTTATTCTCAGGGTTTCATGGTTTTAGTTCTTACATTTAAATGCTAATTCTGAGTTGATGTTGGTCGAGGGTGTGAGTGTGAGGTCCAGCTTCAGTCGTTTGCATGTGAGGGTCCAGTTGCCCCGGCATCATTGATGGAGAGACAGTCTTTCCCCATTGAGTAGACTACGCACCCTTGACAAAGCTTTGTCTTTTCGGGAATGTCATATAGCTGTTCATGCTGCCGCCATCGTGACCATGTTCTTAAATTTTAAAAAAGTTTACTGTATTAAAGTATTTTCTTAACTATGACATAACTCAGGCTTCCTCATTTAGAGATGTCACATAAACACATAACCAGAGTCTTGAGTTCAGGGGAGAGGTATGAATTTGAAAATCACCAGCATATACAGGGTGTTTCAGGCCAGAGGATAAAATGATATAGAATGGCTAAAGAGAGACAGAGATTCACATATGCAAATCCAATGAAGAAGCATCGAGTGAGAAAGAAAAGACATCTTTAAAACCAAGTGAAGAATATTTCAGGGATACATTCCCTGAGAGGTTAAATAAGATGAGCCCTAAAAAATGACCCTTGAATTTGACAAAATAGAAGTGGTTAATGACTTTTATAATTCATCTCAGTGGCTGAAGCCTGGTTGGTGCATGTGAGCAGGAAATGGCCAGAAATGGAGGCAGTAAGCACAGACGGAGGTGAATAGGGGGAAATGGGTGATAGCTGGAGGGGCTGAGGGACCACGGAGCTTCTTCAGTAGATTGTGTTCCTTTTACATTATTCCTGCACATACTCTGTTATCAGGTCAGCCCCTCCTCCTCCTCAGTATTGGCTTGTAGATCTGGGGTTTCGTGTTCTGATTGAACAGGAACCTATCCCTCGGAGCCCTCCATCCCTAACTACGTGTCATGAAAGCCACTGACAGCAGGAGCACGAAGAATTGCCACAGCGAGGCTTAGAATCATTCAGAGATCGCCCTCCGTGCTCGCATCGGGCCCTGGGAAGACAGGACTTTCACATGCTGCCCTTGTTCCAGTTACCAATAATCCACCGGAGAGACGGGCCAATGATGAGGACAGGGTACCCTGAGGCCTCCGCCTGTGCAGGAGAAGGTGCTTTCCAACAATTGAGACGTGCTTCAGGAACAGTGACTAGCTGCCTGCTGAGTTCAGTTATCTGGTAATCAGATGAGTTCTTCTGAATAAGAAGCAAAGTGGCACAGAGTTCCCCCAGATTTGGGTTTTTGTGAGATGCGCTTCTACACAGTGACTTGCCTGGTGCCCCTTTCTCGTGGTCTAGACTATGAGCCTCAGTGTTGCTCTCTTACCCAGAAGCCAGTAAAGCCCAAATTTCCCTTTCTGTTTCACCTCTTAGAAAGAAGCATGTGCTCCGTGTAATTGTTGTCCTTAACTGCCTATTTAAGGCAGCACAGGAAATTAGCAGTGCATTTTCAAGAAAAGCTGATTACCATCTGTTATTAGTAATCACTGAGGATAAGCATCGCAGATGGTCGGACCTTTAGACTGGAGGCGGGGTTGGGGGTGCTGCCTTCAGACTAGTAGAACCCATCAGTTGCAATTAAGTGATGGTGGGACACCATGGCACCAAGGCACAGCATTCTCCCTATGCCCGAGATGGTCCACTGTCACTTCCCTCCAGGATCCACATCGTACATATACAGCCATTCTCTTGAGACTCTGGGCTGGGGGTGTCACTGGTGTACTTTTGTGTCCAAGGCCGCTAACTCTCTGTGAGGCTCTCCAAAGCATGCTCCCTGCACTCTAGTTGAGTTTGGGGACGAGGGCGCACATCCTGGTCACCAGCCTCACCCAGAGTGTACAGGGCAGTTGACATCAGCCGCACCTGCCTAATCCAGTGGGCACCGTGGCATTCCATACCCAAGCTGGCTTGGGGGTGGGGGTGGGGGGTTGGGTTTGGTTTGGTTTGGTTTTAAGTTTTGTTTTCAACTGACTTTATCTTGAGTGGTATTTGAGCCATTGCCTGAATTTTCAGTTAACAGTTCAATGCTTACCATATTAATCGTAATTTTTTTTGGGGGGGGGGGGCATCACTGCTCTCCGGCGGTGGGAGTAGGAGGCCCAGCCCCACTGCTGGAATTGAACCTCCATCCCAGAGGGCCGCAGTCCCGCGCACAACCACTACACCACCGGGGCTCAGCCCTTAATCGTAATTTTTATTACTTAGCAAAACACTTAGAATTCCCGATTTGCCAGCCTGAAGTTGTGCATTTAAAAGAAAAATGACTGAAGAAGAATCGATACACTTAAGTTATGGTGCTGACAAAGAATACTGAAAGTACCATGGACTGCCCAAAGAGCAAGAAGATCTGTCTTAGAAGAAGGACGGTCAGGCTTGCTCCTTAGAGACAAGGAAGTGAGACTCCTCCCAGAGGGGACCAGTCCTAGGAAAAGGACAGTACACTCGGGAAAGCAGAGGGGCTGCTCCGTGAGCGCTCGAGGAGCTGCCACCAGACCGCATGCGTGGGGACAGAGGTGAGTGCAGCGCAGGCCCGGGCCGTGTTTGTCCCACACACAGAGTCACTATGTGTCAGAACTGATCCCACAGCACCGAGCAGCGACCTTTGTAAGCCCTTAGATACTGCTAAAAAAAAAAATTAAAGCAACTAATTCCCTGAATATCAGCTTAGAGAATTCAAGCAAGATGAAGCTGTCTGCTCTCATGAAGATTTACAGCCTTGGAAACCCTATGCAGGTCCCCTGTGAGTCAGAATTGACAGTGTCCTGGGTTTAGTTTGGTTTGGGGACCCTGCATTTTCCTATACTGTTTCTCTTCCTCGGAAGGCTGCCGTGGGCCCTTTCCACATGTGGCTTCTCCTTCCTTCAAACTCCAGAATACTTGTAAACCATTTAACTTCTTGCGACAGAGCCTTTTTTGTTTTGTTTTGTTTTTTGTTTTTTGGGCATCACTGCTCTCCGGTGGCGGGAGTAGGAGGCCCAGCCCCACTGCTGGAATTGAACCTCCGTCCCAGTGGGCCGCAGTCCCGCGTACAACCACTACACCACCGGGGCTCAGCCCCGCGACAGAGCCTTTACACAAAGTACAGAACCTGGTTTGAATGGAGGCTCACTTACTTGTTGGGGCTTATTCAACACTTAAGCCTTTCCATGGTGGCCTCACTCCACTCCCCTCTGAGTACCTGTACACGGACCTACACACTGGGAGAGCTTTTGCATTTCTGTGAATGGGATCACACTGCAGGCATTTTCTTGTTGCGTTTATACCCATGTAAGTCAGTACCTCCTTTTTAATAGCTGCATAGTCTAGAGCAGTGGGTCGCAACCCCTTTGCGGGTCGAAGGAGCCTTTCACAGGGGTCACCTAAGGCGATCGGAAAACACTTGTTTCCGATGGTCTTTGGAACCGAGACACCACTCCTCTATCCATCTCAAGGTGGGTCCGCCCACATGCAGAAATGCCCCCAGATGAGTACCCGGCGTGAAGACTGTCAACCATGCTTCAAGACAAAATTTCATTTACTTGTAATTAGAAATATTTCACAATTTATATATTTCACAACCTCTTTACCTGACATTTGCATTTGCAACAACAGGAACGATCTATTTGACACCGTCTGTCCGGCAGTAACAAATACTGAGGGACTGGGCCGGCTGTGGGGATGAAGGGTACGTGTCAGCTGGGCTGGACTATGATTCTCCGTGATGTGGCAGCTGTGTACTACTACATTTGACATTTCAAATGTTGTTAAGCATCGGGCTATGAACCACAAGGTCCGTGGGGTGGAGGAGAGAGATGTGCCTTTCTCCTCCCGTAAACAGTTCCAGCCTTGGAGACTCACAGGGACAGTTCTGCCCTGGCCTCGTGGGTCGC
>PVJH01039995.1:0-16014 GCA_004026705.1 Nesogale talazaci | reverse complement strand
GAGACAAGACTAGTATTCCCCCAATGGGTGGATTAGTGCCCCATTCCCTCTGTTATCCTTTCATTTTTGAACTCCATTTTATCTCCCTATCCCCTCTACCCACTCAACTTTCTCCCATTACTGTGTTGCACCCAACGTGTACCTCCCTGGATTTGGTCTTCCCTCCTCCCCTTACCCAACTTCTTGTCCAACTGGTATGCTATAGGAGTTTTCTCTTTTATACTCACCATACTGTTTCTACTTACCTCAGGGGACTTATGCAGTACTTCTCCTTTTGTGATTGACTGACTTTGCTTAGCATAATTTCCTCCAGTTCTTCCCATGCAGAGATGTGTTTCATGTGCTCGTCGGAGCTTTTGAGTGAGGCCTAGTACTCCATTGTGTGTATGTGCCACAGTTTGTTGATCCATTCATCTACTGATGGAAATTTAAATTGCTTCCAAGTCTTTGCGATTGTGAATTGTGCTGCAATAAACATTGGCGTGCATTGGCTGTGGTTTATTTCTTGTCTCTTCTGGGTATATACCCAATAGTGGAATAGCTGGATCATAAGGTAGCTCAACTTCCATTTTCATTAAGTATTGCCAGACTTCTTTCCATAGTGGCTGTACATATCTACATGACCACCAACAATGTAGAAGTGTTCCTATTTCACCACATCCCCTTCAACATTTGTTGCACTCTGATTTTCTGTTCTGGGCTAGCCTCAAGGGTGTTAGATGATATCTCATGGTTGTCTTGATCTGCATTTCTCTGAAAGCTAGTAAGCGGAAGCATTTTCTCATATGTTTATTGGCCATATGGACCTCCTCCCTAGTGAAACTTCTTTTCAGTTCTTTTCCCCATTTCTTCATAGGGTTATCTGTTTTCATCTTCTTGCATGAGATGTAGATTTTTGTAATAAGCCCTTTGTCTTTTGTACTGTTGTTAAAAACCCTCTCCCAATCTGTGGGTTGCCTGGCTACCCTCTTGGTAAAGTCCTTTGATGCACACATGTGTTTTATTCTAAGTAAGTCCCATTTGTCAATTTCAGGTTCCCCTGCATGTGTACCCTGCCCTACTGCAGTTAGCCTTTGTATCCCCTGGGTCAAAGTTCTTAGATTTTCCCCAATTCTCTCGCTAATGGTCCTGATGGTTTGTGGATTTACTTCCAGGTCCGTGTTCCATCTTGAGTTTGTTCTTGTGCATGGGGTAAGGTAGAGATCCTGTTTCATTTTTATACATGTAGATTTCCATTGTCTCTAGCACCATTTGTTAAATAGGGCATCACTCTCTCACTTGATGTTTTTGGGGGCCTTGTCAAAAATCAGTTGTCTTTATGGTAATGGTTAGATTTCTGGGTTTTATATTCTTTTCCATTGATCTGTGTACCTGTCATTATGCCAGTACCATGCTGTTTTGACCACTGTGGCTTTGTAGTAAGTGTGAAAGTCAGGTAAAGCCAGCCCTCCAGCTGTGTTCTTATCCTTGAGGAGATCCCTGCTAATTCTGGGCTTTTTCCCTCTCCATATGAAGTTGGTGGTCAGTTTTTCCAGTTCTCTGAAGAAGGTTGTTGGTATTTGGATTGGGATAGGGTAGGATAGACATCTTTATTATATTGAGTCTCCCAATCCATGAGCATGGGATGTTCCTCCATTTGTGGAGGTCACTTTTCATTTCCTATAGTAGGGTTTTGTAGTTTTCCTTGTATAGGTCTTTTGTTTTTTTGGTTAGGTATATCCCTAGGTACTTCAATTTATTCTTGACTATTGTGAATGGAAGTGCTTTCTTCATCTCCTTTCTGTGGTCTTTTGATTGGTCTTGCCAATCGACTTCTGTTTGTTGATCTTGTATCCTGCCACTCTTCCATATTCCTTTATCACTGTTAGAAATCTGGTTGTGGTACTCTTGGGATTTGCGATGTACAGGATCATGTCATCAGCCATAATGATAAGTTGACCTCCTCCTCTCCCATTTGGATACTTGGAAGTCTTTCTGATGTGTCATGTTATTTGCTAAGACCTCCAGTACTATATTGAATAGTAGTGGGGATAAGGGGCATCCTTGTCTAGTCCCCTTCTTCAGTGGTATTCATTTAATCTTTACTTCATTGATTACTATGTTAGCTGTCAGCTTCTCATAGATAGCTTGTACTAACTTGAAGAACTGTCTTTCTATTCCTATTTTCTGAGCATCTTGATTAGAAAAGGGTGCTGGATGTTGTCAAATGCTTTCTCTGTGTCTTTAGATATTATCATATGGTTCTTATACTTCATCTTATCAATATGATGTATAATATTGATGGATTTACAGACGTTAAACCATCCCTGCATCTCTGGGATGAATCCTACCTGATCCTGGTGGATTATGCTTTTTATGTATTTTTGTATTCCTTTAGCCAATATCTTGTTGAAGATTTTTGCATTGATGTTCATTAGACATATTGGTCTATAGTTCTCTATTCCTATGGGATCCCTTCCCTGTTTGGGTATCAAAGTTATACTGGCTTCATAAAATGAGTTGGGGAGTTTTCCATCTTTATCTATGCTCTGGAAAACTTTGTGGAGGATTGATGCCAGTTCTTCCCTGAAAGCCTTATAGAATACCCCATTGAAGCCGTGTGGCCCAGGAGCTTTTTTTGTTGGTATATTCTTGATAACCATATCTATCTCTTCTCTTGTTATGGGTTTGTTTAGTTTCTTGACCTCTATCTGGGACAGTCTAGGGAGGGATTGTTTTTCGAGGTATTTATCCATGTCCTCCAGATTGTTTAACTTGTTGGAGTACAGATTTTCATAGTACTTTGTGATAATCTTTCTAATTTCATTAGTGTCTGTTGTGATTTCCCCCATTTCATTTCTCATCCTGTATATTTTTGCTTGTTCTTTCCTTTCTTTGGTCAGTTTCAACAGTTTCCTGTCAATTTTATTGATCCTTTCAAAGAACCAACTTCTTGCTGTATTAATCTTTTACATTTTTTTTTGTCTTCTCAGTGGTTCAACTTTGCCCTAATTTTTTTTATTTCTTTTCTTTTACTGTTGGAGGGATTACTCTGCTGACTCTGTTCTGGTTGCTGAAGTTTTTATGAGAGTGTGTCTGCCATAAGACTCTTCCTTTTTCATATATGCTCCCATTGCAATCAGACTACCTCTGATAACTGCCTTCGCAGTATCTCAGAGGTTTTGATACAAAGTATTCTCATTTTCATTAATTTCTAGAAATGTTTTGATCTCCCTTCTAATCTGGGTCATTACCCATTCATGCCGCAGAAGTTCGTTGTTCATCCTCCAACTGTTTGCCCTTGTTTTAATACTGGTCCTTTTGGCATGGTGGTCAGAGAAGGATGTCTGTATGATCTCTATGTGTTTGAATTTACTGTTTGACTGTGTCCCAGCACGTGTTCAATTTTTGAAAATGTGCCATGTGGACTTGAGAAGAATGTATATTTTTTTGCGTTTGTATGGAAGGCCCTGTATATGTCTATCAAATCTAGTTGTCTTATTGTGGTATTTAGTTTGATAGCCTCGTTGCTGAGCTTCTTTCCCAAAGATCTTTCTCTGATAGTGGCATGTTAAAGTCTCCTACTATAATTGTTGAGTCTATAATATCTTCCTTCATGTTCTGAATAATCTGTATGACAAATTTCGCGGGTCTCTCAGGATTTTCGCTTTTTCCTCGAAGTTGGATAGTTTGACTATTATAAGCCTTGGTGAGTTCTTCCTAGGGTCTAGTCTACTCAGTGTCCTCTCTGCTTCCTGTATGATAGACTGATTCTCATTTATTAAGTTGGGGAAGTTTTCTTTCAGAAATTCCCTTGTTAAATTAGCTTTTGATTTCTTCACCGTATCTTGTTCTGGTAGGCCAATAATTCGGATGTTGTTCCTTTTCATAGCATCGCTCATTGATCTCAGGTTTTCCTCTGTCTCTTTTATTATCTTGTTTGATTGTCTTTCATGTTTTTTGAGGTAAATCTGATTGTTTTCAAGGTCACTGATATGAGTCTCAGCCTCATCCAATCTGTTTGTGAGATCCGCAACCCTGCACACAGCTTCTGCTAATTCCCCTGTTAATTCATGTATTTCCCTCTGATGCTTGATCCTCATTCCCTCTATTGTGGACTTCATCCCTTCTATTGTGGCCTTCATCCCCTCTATCATAGCATCCTTTGTGTAGCTTCCTTCATCTCTTTTATTTCTCCTATGAATCTTCGAAGAATTTCTTTTTGTGGCAGATCCACATCAGATTCTTCAATGAGTGTAATGAGATCTGTTGCTGTGGTTTGTCTTTCTTGTTTACTTATTAGCATTGATGTAGTGTTCTGTTGTTTATGTGATGTTTTTGAGGAGGTTGATGCCATATTCCTGGCTCTCGCCTCCAATCGGCCAGACTCTCACGCCGTTGCAGGTGGCAAGAGGATCAAGGCATGGGCCAGAGGTCCTAGAGCCTTGGTTCCTGCTAGGGCGAGAGCAGTGTTGAAAAACTTCCACCTGGCGCCCCCAAACTCCCGCCTGGATGCATCCCCTCCACATGCATCTTTGGGGAGCGCTATGTGAGCTTTCCTGGGCTCAGATCAGGGGACTTGGCGTGTGGGGAGTGTTGGGCCGCTCCCTGTGCGTCAGGCTCCTGGAGTGGCAGGATTGAGCCCCCACTGACCCAGCACACGTGGCTGCCTGGGAGTGGGAGGCGGTCCAGGCATTGGCCGTGGGTGCACTGGCCACAGACAGGGGACACTGCCAGTGGGTTTATCCCTGGATGTCTGGAGGGAGGGAGCTAAGTTCGCAGACATAGTCGCCTTTATCACTCTGCACAGAGGGGATCCGTGGGAGACACGCAGCCTCCCTCAGGAGGTTGCAGGGAGTGGATCGCCTGTATGGGTATGTAGTGTTCTAGTCTAGCCCGGGGGGCTCCACACGAAGGCCGTCCTGTTCGCAGGACCCGGGTTAGGCAGTGGATGGGGGTTGGTCCTGGCTGGCAGGAAGGCACACAAAGGTTGACCCGCAGAGGAAAATCTCCGATATATACACCCAGACCTCTGGGGCTTAAAAGAAAGCGGATGTGGGGCAGGGTCCCCTCCTGACCAGGGAGAGCCCCTCGTAGGGACCTTTCCATTCACCAGAACACTTCCACGCGGGCTCCTGGACACCCAACTTACTGGAGCTCACTGTTTGGGCTGCTTACTTCAGCGCCATCTTGGACCCTCTCCCTTAGCTTTTTAATCCACTCATCAGTTGATGGAAATTTGCACTGCTTCTAACTTCTTGTGATTATAAACTGTGCTGCGATGAACATTGGGGCACAGATGCCTTGTCGTGGATTTTTACTTGCCTCTTCTGGGTATATTCCCAGTGGGGGTATTGTTGGATCATATGGTGGTTCAATTGCCATCTGTTTTAGATAGCTCCAAATTGATTTCCATAGTGGCTGTACATACCGGCCGTCCCCCAGCAGTGGATAAGAGTTTCTGTCTCCCCACAACCTCTCCAACACTTGTTGCTTTCTAATTTTTTGAATTGGGCTATTCGTGAGGGTGTTAGGTGATAGCTCATTGTTTTGGCTTGCATTTCTCTTATGGCTAATGATTGGGAACATTTTCTCATATATTTATTGGCCATTCTGATTTCTGCCTCTGTGAAGCTTCTGTTCAGTTCCTTTGCCCACCTCCTCAGAGGGCAATTACTTTACTCTTTTTGGAAGCTATCAGGGTATTGTAGATTTTGGTTATAAGGCCTTTATCCAATTTGTCATTGCTAAAGATGTATGCCCAGTCTGTCTGCTCTCTTATTACTCTCTTGTTGAAATCTTTCGATGTACATAGGTGTTTTATCCTCAGTGTATCCCACTTGTTTATGTGTGTCTCCTCTGTGTTTGTGTTCTTCCCAATTTCTGATAGCCTATGTAGTGCCTGTGTCAGTGTTCTCAGATTGGTCCCTATCCCCTCATTGATGACCCTAATAGTTTGGGGTTTTACTTCGAGATCTGTGATCCACCTTGAGTTTATTCTGGTGCATGGAGTGAGGTAAGGGTCTTGCTTCATTTTCCTACAGATAGATATCCATTTTTTCCAACACCACTTGTTGAAAAATTTTTTTAACATAGTTGAAAATTTATAAAAAGAAACAACTTTCTAGAAACATGTATTATTTATCAAAACTAACAGAATATTGGGAAGAAAATTTTAACAGACCATCATAAAAGTAAGAAATAAAACAAGTCATAAATTAACTCCCCAAAAAATTTGACTTCACTGTAAAATTCTGCCAAGCATTCAGAGAAGAGCTAACATCAGTTGCAGAACATACAAAATGATGGAATACTCCTGAACACATTCTATTAAGCAAACATACCTTTAAAATACAAAACGGGCAAACCCAAACTAATTTAACTTTTTTTAGTTGATAATGAATCCAAAGGAAAAGAAATTTTCCAAATGGTTTCAGAAACTTGGCATCTTTATGGAAGTAAACAAATTAATCTTCTACCACATAGTACCTTGTAGGCTTAAACCACTGACCTTACAATTATCAGCCCAACACCTAATCCGCAGTGCCAGCAGAGATCTAGGCCAAAAAATCACTAAAAAAGAAATGTTTAAATTAATATGGGTAATGAATGTAGATTCAATAATTCTCAGCAAAAGTTAAGTCAATAGAATCTAGCAAAATGTTTTAAAGATAATACATCATAACAAATGGGATTCATACCAGTTTAGTAAGAATGAGTCAACACTGGGGAAACCACATCTACCTTGTAAGTTGAACAAAGGGAAAGAACCATATGATATGAACTGATGATCATATCAGTTGATGCAGATAAGACATTTGACAAAAACCATTGCTCACTTTAATAAAAGTGTACAGCATTATAGAAATAAAAAGAAAATTCCCTACTCACTCAAACCAAACTCATCATTGAATCAATTCCAACTTATAGTGACCTATAGCTCAAAGTACATCTTACAATTAGTCCTGCTAGAACTAGATAAGCCAGCAAATGAAATCAAATGAAACCCCAAACTAGGACTGCATAGGTGGAAACTCTGTGAGACAATAAATGACTAAATTGTAGAGTAATCTGTTATACCATGATAGATAGCTAAAATAATTTCATAGCATACAGAATCCAAGAACTTAGAAATTAGGAAAATAAAATTCCTTTGAGTGACAGAATAGTTACACACATAAGTAACTGTGGTAATAAATCAAGTGATTGCTTACACATTCTCTTTTTGAGGGGAGGTGTAGTCAATCCTACCTTATTTAATTAAATATTTTAAGTCATTTTATTGGTGGCTCATCCAACTCTTATCATGAGCAATACATATATAAACTGTATGTAGTCCACATTTACACATTTTGTTGCCATCATTCTTGAAACGTCCTCCTTCCACTTAGGCCCCCAGTATCAGCTCCCCGTATTTCTCCTCCCTCCCCATGCCTTTCCCCCATGAACCCTTTAATAATTTACAAATTATCATTATTTTGTCATATTGTACACTGTCCGATGTGTCCCTTCACCCACTTCCCTCTTGTGCATACCCCAGGGAGGAGGTTATATGTAGATCCCTGCAATTGATTCTCCCTTCTTCCACGCTCCTGATATAACCACTGTCACCACTGGTCCTGAAGGGATCATCTGTCCTGAATTTCCCATGTTTCCAGCTCCTATCTTTACCAGTGCACATCCCCTGGTCTTCCTCGATTTGTCTGGTAGTATTGGGATCATGATAGTGGATTGGAGGAAGCATTTAAGAACTTGAGGAAAGTTGCATATTTCGTTATTGCTACACTGTACTTTGTTTGGCTTATCTCCTCCCTTCCAGCTTACTATAAGGATATGTTGCTTAACCTATTGATGGATTTTGGGGCCTCAATCTTATACTCCCCCTCATTTTTAATGATATAATTTTTAGTTCTTTGATGTCTGATCCCTGATCACTTTGACACCTCGTGGTCTCATATGCTGGTGTGCTTCTTCCATGAGGGCTTTGTTGCTTCTGAGCTATATGCTGCTAGTGTACTTTCAAGCCTTTAAGACCCCAGAGGCTATATCTTTTGATATCTGGGCACCATCAGCTTTCTTCACCACATTTGGTTATGCACACATTTGCTGTCAGCGATCATATCAGGAAGGTAAGCATGCAATGTTATGATTTTTAGTTCTTTGAACCCTGATAATTGATCCCTCTGACACCTCATGGTCACACAAGCTGGTGTGCTTTTTCCCTTTGGGCTTTGTTGCTTGTGAGCTTGATGGCTTCTTGTTTACTTTCAAACCTTTAAGATCCTGACTGCTACATTTTTTGATAGCTAGAAAGCATCAGGTTTCTTCACCACTTTTGCTTTTGCACACATTTGTCTTCAGTGATCATGCTGGGAAGGCGAGCATCATGGAATGCCAATTTAATAAAACAAGCACAGAGGAGGCACAATTTGGCAATTGGGATATACTGAACATAAAGCACCTATGTACATCAAAAGAATTCACCAAGAGAGTAATAAGATTACCTGCGGACTGTCTTTAGCAATGACAAATCAGATAAAGGTCTTATTACTAAAATCTACAGTACTCTGATAGCTTCTCAAAAGGACAAAGCTAACTGCTCACTGAGCAGGTGGGCAAAGAACCTGAACAGTAATTTCACAGAGGCAGAAATCGAATGGCCAAAAAACTTAAGAGACATGTAAATCAAAACAACAATGAGATACCACCTAATACCCTCAAGGATAGTGCAATTTAAGAGAGAAACAAGTGTTGGAGGGGCTATAGGTGGATCTGTAGATATGTACAGTCACCATGAGAATCAATTTGGTGATGTCTAAAACAGATGGACATTGGGCTACCATATGACCCAGCAATCCCCCTACTGGGCATATATACCCAGAAGAAGCCAGAAACAAACCACTCCCAGATATCTGTGCTCCAATGTTCATTGCAGCACAGTTCACAATCGCAAGAAACTGGAAGCAACCCAAATTTCCATCAAATGGATTAAAAAGCTTTGGTAGACACATACAATGAAGTACTATGCATCGCTGAAAAGTAGTGATGAATGCATGAAGCACATCACTGCGTGGGAAGGACTGGAGGAAATTATGCTAAGTGAAGTAAGCCAAGTGCAAAAGAACATGTACAACATAAGCCCACTAAGGTAAGCTTAAAAAATGTAAAAGGGGCATAGGGAAAAAGCTACAATATACAGAAATTCCTGCAGGGAGACCCAGGTCGTATGGCAGGGGCCAGACTAAATCCAGGGTTACATATGATAGTCAACTGCAGTGTGTGTGTGTGTGGTGGGGGGAAAGATGGCGATGTGTAGAGAGGGAATGTGGTACTAACCCATCCAAGGGGAGTGTATTGTTTACACAGGGAGAAAAGGACAAACCTTAAACCTGGTGTTCCAGGATGTGAATATAGCATGACAGCATGGAGCAGAGAGCCAGTGGAGGGGTCTGAGGACCCAACAGAACTACGTGAGCAGCTGCCTCTCCCCTTAGGGAAGTTTGCCTTATAGGACAGCACCGGAGCTGCAGCTTGGGGAGTGGGGCATGCCTGACCAGAGCACATGAGAACAAGTGAAGGGGTAGGAAAAGAGAATGGGGTTCATTCTAGCCCACCAACCCTTAAGGACGATATTCCCACTCAGAACAGCTAACACACAGAGAGGACCATATAGCCGGCCCCACTATGAGACATGGTGTCCTTTGCTGATCCAAGGTCCTAAAGTGACAAAAATGGGAAGCAGGGTTGGAATTGTAGCCTGTCTGACTCAACCCCACCATGGCAAAGCACTAAGGGTGTGAAAAGAGCATGGAGTTCCTGAGGTAGTGCCAAGGATATACTTTTGGGCAAGTGCGTGACATGCCATCGGACTCAATCGGACCTCCTGGAGGTCAGTGAACAGACCTTGAACTATTTGCAGGTTTTTATTTTATTTTTTTATTTTTCATCTTATTTATATTTATCTTATGGACATTGGGACTTTTGCTGCTGTTGTTGTTGTTATCCTTGTTTTATTTTCTTTAGTCACTTCATTTTAGGATATCTTGGGCTTTTTTTTGAACATATTGTTATCTCTGCAGGTCTATATAGATAAGATAGACCGGATGTACAGTCTGGAGGAGAAAACAATGGGCCTGATGGTTCTGGGAGAGTGGGGCACGGGAGATGGGAGATGGGGAGGTGGGGGAAAAGAGATGGTGTTGACCAAACCAGGGTTAACAAACAAGCGATTCAAAATCAGTGGCAAGCTGGGTGTGAGAGGCCTGATTGGGATTGATCAAGAGTAATGTAATAGAGAGAAACTACTGAAACCCCAATCGAGACTGAGCATGATGGTGGGACAAGAGGAAAGTAAAAGGAAGCAGAAGAAAGAAGTGGGGGCCAGAGGGCACTTATAGAGGTCTAAATACAGGCATGTACAAGGTAAATATGTTTATATATGATGAGGAGTAAATGGATCTATGTGCATATAATTATAGGGTTAGCATTAAAGCAGCAGATGGGCATTGGACCTTCACTCAAGTGCTTCCTCAATGCAGGCGTACACATTCTTATTGACATGATTAGATTCCAAAGGTCAGGCCCTCAATCAAAAATCTGAGTCACATACAAAGGTGGGTAACCATATCACATCACAAAATTCAGGATAATGACATAATACTGGTAGTTTTGAATTGTTGGCCTTTCATTTACCACCCACAGCTTATCCAAAGCCATATAAATGTGGAATTTATTAGTAGATTGATGCTGTCTTCCAAATTGGGTTCCCTTTTTAATCTTTCATCAAAAGTTCTAACCAACCCCTATTAGACACAAGTCAAATAACTCAATTCTTTAGGATTGAGTTTCTCTAACTCATAGAGACCTATTAGAGAGGATAAAACTGCTTCATAACATTTCCAAGATCATAAAATGTGAATATAAACAGATTGTCACTTGAGTGGCAAATATAAATCCCTGACCTTTTGGTTGCTAGCCAAATAGTTTAGACACGATACCACCAGGCCTGCTTATAAGTCAAATAAAGTGTTTTAATTGATGTACTCAAGTACTTCCTCAATGCAGGCATACACATTTTATAGATAAATAAAATTAATAGATGAACAAATGTCTATCACTACAGAGTAAAAATGATCTTAATGAAATATTTTCCAAACTGAGCTTATTTCTATAAATGTTATCCAGAATGTTCCCTTGGTCATGTTCAATGTCATTCCCATTTTTCATTTAATATTATATCTTCCTACTAAAGCTACTGTACAGGTTGTAATATATATGCACTTAATGTATACCAAAAAAGAAATCAATGGATGATACCCAGCAAACAAGAAATAAATAAAAGCACTTACAATTCTTTGGATATTCAGTTCAGTTAGATTTATTGGGTGTGAATACTTTCTTATTGTTCTTAATTTATTTTCATTTTAGAGAGATTTTTTGAGTTGATTTATTCATATATGTAAAGTATTTAGAACATTATCATATACTTAATAAGTAGATTTTCAATGATAGCAGTTATTATTTTAGATATTTGGGTCAATGGGAAAAATAGAAGTGCCAATGGCCTAGAATTCATACAATTTAATGCTGAGATTTAAATACGAAAGTTTCTAAATGGTGAATATTATTAGTGATACAATTTTAACTAATCAAATATATTTTATTTTTAAACTTAGAATACCTACAACAGATAGACTTTGGCTCAAAAAGTTATCCTTTGCATTTTTACAGAAATCTATTCTCTCATTTCATATTAGTAGATAATTTACCAGCTGGTCATGAAAATTATTTTTTTAATTTTAGCACCAAACTTCTCTGATGTCTAAAAGAATAACTCCAACTATCATATTTTGCAGGGGCAAGATATGGCTAAAATCAAATTAAATGTGACAATAATTCTGTTGTAAGAGATTCAGATCTGAAGCAATCTCTCTCTCTCTCTCTCTCTCTCTCTCTCTCTCTGTCTCTTTCCATATTGAGGTTTATCTCTGATGTATTTTGTCATTGGGGGTATGACTCCTGAATTTTTATTATGTGTTCTTCTGACTTTCAGTATATGAAACCCAGGGACTGATGAACCTAGAGAGACAGCAAGTCAAATCAAGGTTCCTTACAGGGTATAGTTGGGGAGCAATGAGGTAAAGAGGAATTGTTTTCAAGGAGTTTAAGAAGGAAGAGAAAGTTTTAAAACTGATTGTGGTAGTAATTGTACAATGCTTGATATGATAGATGCGATGATAAGATATATTGCCAAATACCAAAACATGAAAGTTGATAAAAGTCATTTCTTGGTAATATTAAAGGGATCACATACCAGAGCATATGTGGACTTAGCCACTATATCAAGGATTCCTTTTTTGATTAGCCTAGACTTTTCTTTTTAAATACAACAAACAATGAATCTTTTGTGTTTCACAATCTTGCTCCACCTTCATTTTGATTGCTCTTAAAATCCAAGTTTCTATAGACCAAGAGTTGTATTCTCCCTGGTTTTGAAAAAAAGAAAACTTTGCCCTATAGCTTACATACCAGAAGGGTAGACCATTTGAGTTAACATTTTCTTCAAAGCCAGCTTCACATCTTTGTTTCTCAAAGTATAAATCAGAGGGTTAAGGGAAGGAGTGACAATATTATTTAATACCTGGATGACAGAATCCAGCCAGGGACTGGACACTGGCCGGAGGTAGATTAGCATCACTGGACCATAGAACAAGAGGATGGAAATCAGGTGGGCGCTGCAAGTGGAGAAGGCCCGACGCCTACCTTCTGATGAGCTGATTTTCAATATGGAAAGGACAATGCGACTATAGGAAGTAAGGATAAGAAAAAAGCATGTCAAAGTCACAATGTCCACGTTGGTAAAGCTGACAGTCTGTGCCAGAGAAGTGTCAGCACAGGCCAGGGGGAGCATCACCGGGATGTCACAGAAGAAATTGTCTACCTCATTGGGCCCACAATAGGGCAACTTAAAAACAAGGAAGGTGAGTATACTGCCGTGTAGACAACCCCCTAACCAGGTTCCCAGTGTCAGGCCAGTGCACACCCTGTGGTTCATGATGACCATGTACCTCAAAGGGTGACAAATAGCCACAAAACGGTCATAGGCCATCACGGTGTACAGAAGACACTCTGTACCCCCCAGAGTGTGATAAAAAAAGAGCTGTGATGCACAGCCTTCGTGGGAGATGATGCAACTCTGCCCTAATAAGCAAAGCATCATTTTAGGGGAGCTCACTGAAGGGAAAAATATGTCAAACACTGAGAGGCTTCCCAGGAATAAGTACATAGGGGTGTGGAGGTTAGAGGAATTCACAATAGTGAGGAAGATGAGCAAGTTCCCCAATAAGGTGAAGAGGTAGAAGGCCAGAAACAGAACCAAGAGTAAATTCTTCAGTCTTTCTGTGTGAGGAATTCCCAACAAGACGAACTCTGCTACAAAAGTGTGATTTCTCATGTTCATGCATCAGGTGTTTCTGTAGAAGCAAAACAACAATCTTGATGTAAGACCACAACTAAAGGAGACAATATATTCCAAGCATCTATGGAATCTGCTTCAAGCAAATGAATGTGGAAAACAGAAAAGGAGAGAAGTAATAAATCAGGCTCTACTAAAAAGAATGTGACACTTTATTTCAACTTTTAAAGTTTAGATAGAATATGTGTGTCTTAACATAAAGAAAAAGCTCATTGAAATCAGTCTTTCTCATCAGTTTTGCAGTTATTTTATTACATGAACTAGCATATTTCTGAAGCACCTCCCTCATTAAAAAAAATGTATCTTCGGGCTGAGTCCCGGTGGCGTAAGTGCTTGAGCGCGGTACTGCAGCCCACGGGCTTGGCAGTTCAAATCCAGTGGTGGCTCTCAGGAGCGGCACTGGGTAGCGCCCACGACCACCAGTGGCAGTGATGCCCCCCTCGCCCCAATAAAAAATATTCAAGATGACAAGCCCATTTTAATATCAACCAAATCATAATTAGTGTGTAGTCAAGAAAATACATACATAAAAATAGCAACCTAAATAGGAAAGACATACTTTACCCATTTTCAACAATATTTTCCCATACTTCATTTATATTCAAGAGGAAAGTTCAAATTTTATATGCATGACTCTTTCTACACAAACATGCAGAAATTGAATTAACTGTAAAATCAGCATTGTATGAATAATTATAAATAATTACCATATCAACTAGACATTATTTTCACCAGTTTTCTATACTACAGACCTCAGAAATGCAAGTTACAATAATGTCAAGATTATTTGTTTATTAATCTGTGTCAGGAATCCAGAGAAGTCAAAAGAAGCCCTGAATTATATTTCCTGAAATCTCAAGTTCTCCTTCTGTCACTTTGCACCCTATTTTCCATTAGGTCTCAATGTGTAGCCACTGGTTCATAACTGATTTATCACTGACTGTGATTAATATTTGTTCATAGGCAATGATCTGGTAAATTCTTTCATAATTATTCATAACTGTATATTTCTTATCATTTCCTGCACCATTTTCATTTTAACAGATGTAATTTTATGCAAGGAGAAAGTATAATTTCTAGCAAGAATGAAGTAGAGATATATTTTGAGAAGAGGAGTTTTCATACTATTCTTAAAATCAATCTGTGTAGGCAGGCCCTGCATAAAACTGATCCTGCTCAAAATATTTTCACTAAATTGAGATCCTGAAATATGACATAAACAGAAAGATGATATGACTCCTAACAGTCCATTTAAAATTCAATTTAAACATTGAGTTATCTTCATCTCACAGGCATTCATTCACTATCTATCATGAACCAGAGACTTAGTTACCTGCTAGGAAAAATATAGATGAATAAAATAAAGCACTATTACCTGAAGGCCTCTTCAGAGGGTCGTGCAAAGCTGGTTTGCAATTCTAATTCCAACATTGTATACTTTATAGTCCCTGAACAATTATATAGTCCTTTTAAGTTTCATATCCTTAAAAAGTGAATAAAATGTAAGTTAGTGTTCAATAAAATTAAACTATATAAGACTGAAATAAGAAAGCATGAGAATGTAGTAATAGCAAAAGCATTGAAGATATGTGCTTTGAGTTCCATTCCTCTAGTTCCTGAATACTTCCTCCCACCATTACCATGATACAGCAGTTTGGGCCTATTTTGTGTATTTACTTGTTGTTTTTTTTTTTAAGAAGTCTCGACCTAATTCTACCTTACAAATCTGGCTAAACAGATGAACACACATGAATACAGATAAGAGCACTCCAAACATGGAATTCAGGACAGATAAACCCCTCAAGACCTGTAGGGGAAGTAGTGATATCCTGAGAGTAGGGAGATGATTAGGGAGGGGGAAGGAGGAGATAAGTGGAACTCATCACAAGGTTGAATATATAGTCCTCCCTCCCGGCATGGAGATAAATAACAGAAATATGGGTGACAGGAGACAGCAGACAGTATAAGACATGAAATAATAATAACAATAATAATTTATGATCGAACAAGGATTCACAAGAGATGGAGAGTGAGGTTGGGAGGGGAAATAAGAGGAGTTTATACCAAGGACTCGAGTAGAAAATGTTTTGGAAATAATTATGGCAACATATATACAAATATGCTTGACATAATTGATGTATGAAATGTTTTAAGAGTCCCCAATAAAATGATTTTTTAAAAATTTTTATTGGGGGCTCTTACAGTTACTACAACATTCAGTACATCATTTGTATCAAGCACATTTGCACACATGTTTCCACATACATTTCCCAACATTTTCCACTTGAGCCCTTGGTACAAACTCCTCTTTAAAAAAAAAACCTTCCCTTTTCCCTCCCCCCCCCCTTTTTTTTAATGAATCATTTTATTGGGGGGCCCCTACAATTCCCATCACAATCCCTAACAACATCAGTTGTATGCAGGCCACTTTTACACACCCATTGCCATCATCACTCTCCCTCCCTCCAGGCCCCTATTATCAGCTCCCTATATTACCCTTCCTCCCCCCCTTCCCTTTGAACCCTTAGTAATTTACAAATTATTTTTTCATCCTGTACACT
>PVJH01039994.1:0-16021 GCA_004026705.1 Nesogale talazaci | reverse complement strand
TTGAGAGTGATGATGGCAATGGGTGTGTAAAAGTGGCCTGAATACAACTGATGTTGTTGAGGATTGTGATGGGAGTTGTAGGGCCCCCCCAATAAAATGATCAATTTTTTAAAAAAGGGGGGGGAGGGAAAGGGGAGGGTTTTTTTTAAAAGGGGCTTGTATCAAGGGCTCAGGTGGAAAATATTGGGAAATGTATGTGGAAATATGTGTGCAAATGTGCTTGATACAAATGACGTACTGAATGTTGTAGTAGCTGTAAGAGCCCCCAATAAAATTAAAAAAAAAAAGTGGGGAATCTGTGGTATAAGATAGTTCATATTTGCACATGATGAGTTTGAAATTTGCTGGACATAGCAATAAGCTGTTCAGTGGGAATGGCTGGGGGTAAGTTGTCTGACATAGAACAGATTTCTAAATTGATGGTTCAGCATTTTACAGAAGTCTCTAATATACCACATCTGACAAAAACCCTAAGTTAGGCAAACAGAAATCAAACAAAACAAACAAAAACAATGTTGAAAACCAGGTTAGGTCCAGCATACTTAACTCTCAAATTAAAAAAAAAAAAAGTCCCTAGAATATATATAATCCTTGGAATTGAATGAGATAATCCAAAGTTAATTTAGAGACAGTGAGAAGAGATTAGAATGAAGTTGTTGGGGAATATCAATATGTGAATAAAGAATTTTAATGAATGAGATAGAAGAGAGACAGGAAGGAAAGAAATAAGATAGTTAAATCATCATGACAGTTTCCAAGAGTGACAGAACAGATAAAGCTAAGCCCTAGATGGAAAGTGCTCATTGAGTCATAGAATGATAGAGATGATAGTGTTGAATGTTGTTAACCTGAAAGATGCACGCAACCAGGAGATCAGACATATTTAAAATATAGGGAATTACAGGAAGAGTGTTAGAGCCTCTCTCTGAGGATGCGGCTCAGGACAGTGTTTGACACAGAGACAGAGGTTTTCACCACAAAATCGAAGGCTATCTTTCAGTTAAAAGGTTTTTTTTTAAAGAAGTATTGGAGATTGTAAGGTTAGGTTCTGTAATGGAACAATGTAACTGTAGATTTCTTACAAGTTTTCATTACCTGTATGAGGCTGATGAAATATTGGACCTTGATATCCAGATACTAAAACTGCAGATCCATTAGTGAAGTTTCTAGATGTACAACAGAGAATACTATATGTGTACTTCTCCTTCTTTAATGAATATCAAGGAAGACGTTTTTCTAAAAATATCATTTTATTGAAGGTTCATATAACTCTTATTGTGATCAATACATTGATTGTATGCAGACCATATTTGCATAATCGGTCAGCAGTTCAAACACAGCAGTAGGGCTGTGGCAATCAGGTCTCTTGAAAACCACAACCCAGGAAGCCCTGCAGGGAGGTCAGTCCTGTTCTTTCTTCAAAGCTTGCTGTGAGGAGCAATACTAGGAACATAACAACTTCTGTCTTACCCTGGGGAGGATCACGTGACTCGCAAGCACAGAAACTCTATTCGTTTTTCATGACACAAGGCTTAGACACTCAGTAGGTAAAGTTAGCAACTGATCAACTCTGTTTTGGGTCTATCCACACACAGCAGACTGGTTTTCTAATTCACGGACCAGCTGTCTCTGGCATTGGTTTGTTACTGTGAATTGAATAGCTATCTCTCTTTACAGATTTACTCACCCCCTGACCCCTGTCCTCCTCATGTCTATCCAGCATGAGAACTTTGAAATATTTAGGTAGTAAGTAATTTTAAAACAACCCCATGATAGTGATTTATAAAAATAATATGTAAGAAACAGTAAACTTGGATAGTAAGGAATAATTAGATTTATTTTCTACAGTAATTTTAACCCTAATGTTGTCAAGCAGTGCAGTTGATTCTAGATAGTGACTTTCTTAGACACTGTGAACGGGGAGCAAAAGTTGTGGTTTGAGTCACCAGGACGTGGTGTAGTTGGATGTTTCTAGATGATGGTAAATCATGTAGAATAGTGGTTTTCCACCTGTGGGCCATGGCCCCATTGAAGGTCAAACGACCCTTTCACAGTGGTCGCCTGATTCATAACAGTAGCAAAATTACATTATGAAGTTGCAACAAAAATAATTATGTGGTTGGGGTCATCATAATATGAGGAATTGCAGTAAAGGATCATAGTGTTAGGAAGGTTGAGAACCACTGATAAAGAAGGTATTAGTGAAAGAGGGCTAATAGAATAAACTGGATTTCTAGTAATCTTCAATAGGCAGTTGAGAGAGGAAATACTGTGACCTCACTGACAATTGTACCACTGTCAAATGTGCAGTACTTTGGTGTATTTCTAATGCTGTGTCTAGGCCCATTTCTGCTTTGTTTACTCATGGAGAGAATCATGACTAAAAGGTCCATTTCCATGTTTAACCCTTCCCTGAAGGAATCTGTGCTCTTCAATTAACGTCTTGCTAAAAGTACAATTTTGACATCCTTGAGGGACTTAGATTGCATACCCTGTTCTTTGCATTTTTGAATCAAAAAGAAGCCTGAGGAGGCAAGAAAAAGACTGTAGAGGAAATGGGTTGAATTTCCCAATTAAAATCTCATCAATCTGTTCTTACTACACTTGAAAAATGAGTAGGTACATTGTCATAACAGGACAAAATAATTGGCACAACTTTCTTTTCTCACCAATTAAGTTGTCAATTATCCTAAAGTTTCTTTCTAATATGCATTCAGGATGGTCCAGTGCACTCTCAGGCAATTTATGAAAATTGCCCCTTTGGAATTTCAAAAGTACAGTCTTCATACATTATCTAAAAATGGACTGCCTTCAAGTTAACTCAAACACGCAGCAGTCAGTGCTTGCCTAACAGAGTCATCCAGACTCTTCGGTCTTAACTTTAGGAGCTTTGAATGTCACTAGCCCTCACCCCCCTCAGAGGTATTTCTATCCTTCCCTGTAGGATCACCAAGTGACCGAATGGACTTGAGATGGCAGTGGGTGAGTGAGTGTGTGAGTGAGTAGATTCCCTTAAATGCCTCTTTTTGTTGAACTTTATTTTTTTAAAGGCACACTCCTGGCTCCTGGGACTGAGGCAAACATTTTATTGAGCCAACGTGTCTGAAGTCATCCACTACCCACAAAGACACACTTCTGAATTATTTTGTATGTAATAATCTTATCCTATAAGAAATAGAAACTTGGTAGCAGTAATTATTGACCTACCCTCGTATTTACAGCAGTTTCTACTACAATTAAAGGACTCAATTAAAATTAAAGTTTCCATTATTTTCACTGTTCTAATATTTCATTGGATTCTTGTCACTTATTTACATGCATTTATCTTTTAGACTGCATATTACTTTTTTTCTGTCCTTATACTTTTACATGAGATAAGTAAATATATTGATATTTCTTGAGAATTGAATATAAACAGAAAAATATTCTTGAATGCATATGAGATGATGGGCAAAGCCAACAAGTCAACTTTGGAATCACATAGATTGAGTTTCTAGCTAGGTGACCTTGAATAAGTTATGACTTTCTATATTTATTACTTTATTTATCTGTAACATCCTTGTAAGGGCACTCAACTAGTAGAGTTATGGTGACTATTGAATGCATATGTGCACTTAAAGAGCTTGAATGCTTGGTTATTAACTTTCTGCCACAACCAGCAGCTAAATGAGAATAGTCATTGTGAAACTTAAAGTTCCCATGTCATTAGATTTTTAAAAATTAGACAAAATCACCAACATTGCAGCAAATTGTCTATGTTCTAAAGTGTAACTTTGATCTTACTTACATCTTCCATTCTTAAACGTAGCTATTTCTGTGGCCGATGTTGGAGAGGACTATGATTCTTGGGAGTTTCAGGTACTATGTTAGTGAGCTAGAACCATGATCAGCAATTCTATACAAAAATATGATATTAAAAGCCAAAGCCCTTTTTCAGTTAGGGGGAGGGCAAACAATTGAAAATATCCGGGTTATGTTTGACTTACCAGCTGCGAACATTAGTCATGGGTGCATTATAAAAGAGTTAATTAAGATCTTTGATGGAAGGAGTGACAGAAGGAAGTCAAATAGCCTTTTGATCAGAGGAATCACTGTGATCAGATCACAGTGAAATATAGTCTGACTTGAGTACTATTTTGCAAAATCAGTGTCTTTGAAAAGCTGTAGTACAATAGGAAACCCAGGGGCATAGAACATCTGATGACCCTGCCATCAGAAGTCTCAGGGATGCCTTAAATCAGCAGTTTGTGTGGTTTCTTTGATAGCCCTTTTTCAAAGATCAGAGGAGGATGATTCTAGCACCGGGTCCAGCCTGTTAGTGAAAATTGAGTATGACTTATTTTTCCCACCCTGAATAAAAGTTTTAGATAAAAAATGAGATTGACTAATCAACATTAATAAAAAACTATGGCAAAGAACAGAAGATGGAGAAAAATAAGTCCAATGCTATTTCTTTTGACTTCCTGATTTCCTCTCTCTCTTCCTCACTCCTCAGTCTTGGCTTTGAACTGAGCTTGTATGATGATTGTACGTTGGGCGTGTAAACACAAGAACAGCAGTGTGAAACCACCTGCCCCTCTGCAGAGGAAAGGCAGGCTATGCACTCCCATAAAGAGCTACATTCTCAGAAACTCAGACTTCTCCCCTATAGCTGAGTTCGCATCTACTTCATTGCAGTGAGTGTGGTTTTCTAACCTCTTTGGTTGCTCTGGTCGCTTACTCTATTTGGTCTAAAAACATCTCTCAATGAAATCACTTGGCATTTCCTTGTTAGTTTATTCAAGATACGTGGCATATCAGAGCTATAGCTCACCTTCAGTTCCTCCTTGATGCACAACAGCACAGCAGCTGGGACCTGGAGTCCCTCGCCGGGCTTTGTGACGTGTGTTTTCCTCCCTCCCAAGTATGCCCTGGCTACATTTGTACCTGCAAATATATTATTCCACTCCTCACTCCTTTTCCTTTGTATACACTGTCAGCTTTTCCCAGCTGTTCCCAGCTTTTCCCAGCTGTTCCCTTCATTTGATTTTCATTACTTGTCAAGTCCTGCTTATTTCAAAACCCTGCTCAGACATCGCTGTACTGTAAAACCCGCCTTGGCTAGGCCTCCTCCAGCCTTAGTTACGGGTTTGCCACTGAGCCACCTCTGTGACTGCAGGCTATATACGAGGGATCCTCAAAGATTCATGGAAAACATCTATCATTTTTATATTCTATTTTTCTAGAAACTTTGTGTAGCCCCTCATAGAATCGCCACATTGCCTTACATATATTTATATAACTACCTTCATCCCTAGACCCTGAGATGTTAAAAAGGCACTTATTACCGAATAAAGAAATCAAAAATAGTGCTGTCAAGTCTTTACTGACTCACAGAAATCCCAGAGGATGGAACAGAACTGCTCCCGAGAGTCCCCAAGGCTGGACGTGCTTATGGAGCAAACTGGCTCATCGTGATCCATCAAAGTAGCTGATGGGCTGGACTCAGTGTTTGGTTAACAGTCCGGCATTTGGTCACTGTACAATCAAGCCATCTTTATGCACAAATTCAAAACAAAATGAAAGTGTCCTGCTAGCCAATTCATAGCAGCCGTACAGGGCAGGTAGAACTGCTCCTGTGAGTCTTCAAAGCCCTACAGCTTTGTGAGCGCAGAGAGCTGCAGGTTTCTGAGATAAGTGACTAGAGGGTCAAACTGCTGACTCTGTGCTTGGCAGCCTGCCACTTAGCTCACCGCACCACCTGGGCCTTGGAGGGCACACATAAGTCTCCTTTTAATATTTAAAAGGCTTTTCACAGGCGAGGATATGAAGATACTTTTGTTATATGTTATGAATGATTCAGGTAAGTAAAAAATACCTCAATAATAAAGTAGTGTGAATGGCAATAGAGAAAATGCATTCTGTTTGTAATTCCAATTTTGTCACTAAAACCTTGAAATTTCAAATTCAAACATGTTTTGTATAATTTTGTTTTTCTCAAATATAATATGAAGCAGTTGAGTAGAGAAAACTCAATTTGCTTTCCTATGAAAAAATGTGTGATTATAAACCTAGATTAAGGTTAAGATAGGAATATTCTATTTCTATGCTTTAAGGTCGTATATGATTATTATTTACAATTAGCTTATATGATATGTAGGTTTTGGGTTCCAAACTACTTACTCCCCCCAAAAAGATTGTTTAAAGTGAATGTACATCTTTAGGATTAGGCAACCTTTTAAAAAACCATTGTAATTTCAAGGTTAAAATACATAAAGAGAATGGGATTGTCTAGCACAGTTTGAATTTATGTTATATTGATACCTGCTTAAAATATTTTTACACTATGCTTTTTTCCTGATACAATGTGTTCAGTAGCTTGAAGGCACATACCACGTGGTCTCTATTTTCAAGTTCTCCTTTTAGGAACATGAATAAAATATTAACGTTTCAGGACAGGAATAACATAAATATTTTTTATTTTCTGTTGAAATAAACCCTAAGCATCTAAATATGATAGGACTAGTTAATGTTTTGCAACATTTTCAAAAGGAGGTTCATTTCCATCCTGTTTACTTGAAAAATGTTATGCTATAGTAATATGCAAACTCAAACTAAATAAGGCCAGGCGGGACTGGAAATTTTGGTGTCAGCTTTTGGAAAATAGTGTTCCCTGCAGTACATTTTGTAATAAATGCTAGAAGCCTAAATGTGTGTGTGGACCTGTGGCATATTCACTCTAGCTAGAGCTGAGCAGGCTTCTGAGTCATCGGTATCAGGAGTAGAAACATGTAACTTCACTGTCCTGCTGCCACAATTGTCATGTCTATCACACATGCTTCCACCTCTTCCATCTCTCCTGCTATGTCTGGAAAGCCAAGATATCCCAAATCCATGTCCAACCGTGACTTATCCTCTATGGGCTTCTGCAAATCATGGTCTACAACTGAATCTTCAGCAAGACAAATGCATGGGGAAACTCCCTTCTTCGACTTCCCATCAGCTCCTTCCTTTGGTTTCTGGATATTAAATTCTACTTTTGCTTGCTTCTTCTTTTGAATAGTCTTCTGGCCTCCACTATCTCTTTTGGACTCTCTTCCTTTACCTTGTAATTTTTGTGCTTCTGATTCTCTGTTGGTCACTGGAAATTCTTGCTTCAGGTCTTCAGGTATTTCCTCAGTCACAGTTGACATCATTCATGTTTGAAATGTCAACAGTCAGGAGATTTTTATTTTTTTAATTTTTAAAAATTTTTTCAGGAGATCTTTTACATCCATATCTGTCTTTCGGGTTTTCTATCAATTGTTTAAATAGTTTCCCTTCACTCTGCAGTTGTAGAAGAGCTCTTCTTCCTCAATGCTTTATTTCTTCTTTCATAAGATCAATAGGGAACAGTGGTTCCTCTTTTTTGTCAACCACACCAGAATTTGGAGTAGGGGTGGTGGTCATGGGGTCCTTGCTATTTTTCTGGGAATTTTAAAGCAGCTGTTTGCCTGTGCACCACTTTTGGTCTCAGGGTCCCCAATCTCTTTTCTATTGGCTTTTCTTTCTCAATTTCTGCCGTCATAAACACCCCAGAAAGATCTAATTCGTTGCCAAATAGCTTACCAAAGGAGCCATTGAAAGTGAAATCAAAGTCTTCCTGTGAGTGCCGCACTGGTGGATCTCTCACAGGTGGAAGAGACTCTGTATATTGTTTTGATTCTGTATATTGTCTTTTCTTGTACAGTCCATCTTATTTCTTTTTATGACCTGACATTATCTCCAAGACATCATGTTGTTTTGTATTTGTTTTAATTTTTTGAGAAGTTCTGATTCAATGGATGGTAGCCTTTGCCTACCAGTTGTAGCAGTTGGCTGTGAAGGGATGGAGTGATATAGGGACAGTTGGCTCTCCTAAGTGGAATGAGAACATAACAGACAAAAAATGAAAACACAAGCAAGAACAATGAGCAAAGAAACATGAGTTGGACACACACACACACACACACACTCACTCAAAATACACAAGCTGGATTCAGAAACTAAATTAGTGACCTGTTGATTATCGAAATCCTGGCCCAGTATAGTCATGGGTGGATGACAAAATTATCTGTACAGATTACATGTATGACTAGAAATGTTCACTAAATGTAATGACAAAAATGTTATTTGGGGTTTTGCTTGATGAAACACTTATTTTTGTTTTTATATCTAATCTCTTGTTAGAAAAATATGTTTGTCATGAATTTTTCTGTATTTAAAGGACATAATTCTAAGCAACATAATATTAAATTTTAAGGTTCAGATTCAAAGTTATTTTTTAAACTAAGTTATCACTGATAATAAAATTGTGAAAAGAATAGCCTTTAAAGACTAAGAAAAGTGCTATATATATATTATTAGTGTTCATAATCCTTCTCAACTGTAGGTTCTAACAAGTTGCATGGTCGACCTGAGCTTGAATCAAATTGAGCTAGACAGATGCTGACCCTGAGCTTGAGTCAAATTGAATCAAAACCAATTTTGAATGATTAAGAAACTGGACTTTAAAAGCAAACTAACTAAAAGAAACTGGGCTTTAAGCTTAGCTTGCATACTTATTTGTTATGTACTTCAGAAACTGTATTCACTCTTTGTGAATCTCATTTTCACCTGATAACCATATGAAGGATAATAGCGTTCCAATATTGAGAATCTTTCTGAAAGATGTTTTGAATTTCAGGTTCTCTAACTTTGGCATTGGAAGGGTAGCTGCTTGGAAAACTTTGAGGATTTAATAGAAAAAAAATGAACTTGTTTCACCTTGGATAAGGTGTAGGACATGCCTACTTGGTTTTAATAAATATAGTGAGGATAGTACCGAATCAGAGATTTTCTGATCCCTCCAATACTGTCATATTAAAAGAACTAATATCTTTACAGTTTGTGAAGTTTGTTATGTATAATTAAGTTACAACCTATGTGAATTGGCTGGGTGAAGGAAGGCTTCAATGCTAATATAACTTGCAATGAATGAAACTGGATCTACCTGAAAAGGGCTTGGATTGGGAGAGTGAAGGAGCAAGCATGGGGTTGTATCTTCCATCCTTTAGGAATATCCCCCTTACTTCTTCATCCGATTTTCATCGCTCCTGTCCAAGGGGAGGATTTTGAAAGTGGAAACTTATCTGAGAGGATTCAGTTAAGCCATTGCAATCTGCAGATACAGTCTTCACTATGCAGAAATAATACCTAGACTATAAGGGTGGATGCCCTGTTTTAAACATGTTCTTCTTTAGGGTCATTATATTATGTCACTACATTTTCTGTTTTGATTTTACCTATCTGTTTATAACACTGCTCTTCTCTTTCTGCTAATGGCTTTTCTACTATCTCATTACTCCAGTGAATTCTAAGTGGAAGCAAAGTTTATTGAAGCACATACGGGAAACCCTAGAGGAGTCCGGCATACCCTCCTGTGTAGGCATGTGCAGGCAAAGGGTCACATCATTCATTGTACCCCCATGTCCCAGAGGGATACTCCCTTTGAGTCAATGCCAAGTCTAAGGACTGGTTAGGGTGGTTAGGTGCTTTAATTTTGTTTTTTTAAACCACTCAGAAATTTGCAAAACAAAAACCTAGAAATAATACACCTGTCTGCATTTTTAGTATATAAGTTGAGTTAGTAAATATTGATGACCTTGCTTTGTTCTTATTTATAATGGCTGTTAGCTTAATGATTTGCCAGTACTTCTGCAGCAAATTTAATTGTATAGACCTGAATTTTTTTAAATGAAGAAAGTGTACAGAGGACATTAGATAGACTTAGATGCTTTATTTGAAGTAATAGAAAAGCACCCTTCTTTAGAGATGTGGTATGCTATACTTCCAGGAAAGTACATGTTTTATGATAAAATTGCATTGATGTTAATTTTCAGAAATTTTGGGAGAATCATTTTCCAGTATATTGGCAGTCATGGGAGAACCATCTTAGAAAGCTGTTTGTTGATAGAATGTCTTAATCAGAGAAAATAGACCCAGGATTGTCTTAAACCTACCTCTGAAAGGTTCTAAAGTTACAAATAGAAAAAATATGATTCAAACTTTAGCATCTTAATCTGTTTTATTTCAAGAAAATAATTGTTACATGTAAGCAGGGGACAGACCTGATGATGCATACTGCACAGCAATATTAAAAAGGGGGAAAAGATTGACAGGCAGGGGAACAAAAAAAGGGGTGGCAGGGATGAAAGCATTGGTGGAGCACCGTACTTATCCACCACAGGGAGGGTACTGTTTGTTTCCACAGGAAAGGAAGAGAGGGACCAGACCTCAACCTGGTATACTATGTTCCTGGCATGAAGCCATGAACTAACAGGGAGGTTTGCAAGGCTAGCTCCTATCCCACCTATGTCAACCCCCTCCTCAGCAGAATGTACTTCAGTGGACAGCACAGAAGACACAGTCATGGGTAGAGCAAAAGTCCTATTAGACTACAGGGGAGGAAACTGAGAGGGAGAAAAGGAGGGAAAGAGGAGAGAGAGAGAGAGAGAGAGAGAGAGAGAGAACCCAATGAGAGAATAGTGAAAGAACAGCACCTTGACTCACCTAGCTTCCAGGATGACATTCTCACTTGAAGAAGTTAATACACAGAGAAGACCATATAGTTGTTCCCACCACAAGACATCAAGTCCCCTTACTGATGCACAGCACTACATTGGGTAGCACTGGAGACAGTGCAGAAATGTGCTTAGTCTGGCCTCTTATACAACAGAGGATCAAGGTAGGTAAAGCAACAAAGTCTGAAAGGATTCTGAAAATAGACTAGATTTGAGAGGCACAATTTGACATTGCATCAGACCTAATCAGAAAATATTCATAAGGGTCAGCAGACAGACCAGAAACTATTCATAGGCTTTTCCCTCCCATCCTTCCCCCCCCCCCCAACTCTGTCTATATAAGATGGGCAGGATAAAGAATCCCTAAGAGAAAACAATGGGACAAATGGTTCCAGGGGGACAGGAGAGAGCAGGAGGGAACAGGAGTGGGGGGCAACAAACCCAGGGATAAGGGAACAAGAGATCTAAAGCTGATGGTGAGGAGGGTAAGAATGAGTGCCTGGTGGGGTTTGATCAAGTGAAATGTAGCCGAGAGGAAGTGCAGAGAGCCAAATGAAGGTCAAACATGACAGTGGAAGAGGAGGAAAGTAAAAGGAAAGAAAGGAAAGAACTAGGAAACAAAAGACATTTATAGAGGTATAAACATAGGCATATACATATGTAAATTAATTTTATTTAATGATAAGGATATATAGGTCTATGTACACATACTTATAGGTTAGGTATTAAGATAGCAGATGGCTATTAAGCCTCTACGTAAGTACTCCCTCAATCCAAGAACACTCTGTTATAATAACCTGTCATTCTGTGATGTTCACCTTCCTGAAAAGATTGCTGAAGGCAGAATGTGCGCATTGCTAATGTGGTGAAGAAAACTGATGACGCCCAGTTAGTCCTAAATATAGGATCTGTGCTCTTAAAGATTTGAAGTCACACAAGTGGCCATCTAGCAGGGAACACAAAGCCCGCATAGAAAAAGCACATCAAACCTGTGAGCACAAAGTGTCAGTGGGATCAGGGATCAGTATGAACTAGCAACAGTGCAGTATAGCAACAATGAAACACACAACGTTCCTCTAGTTCAGTGGTTCTCAATCTGTGGGTCGTGACCCCTTTTGGGGTTCAAGCAACCTTTCACGGGGGTCACCCAATTCACTACGGTAGTAAAATTATGGTTATGAAGTAGCATTGAAAATGATTTTATGGTTGTGGGGCCACCACAAGATGAGGAACTATATTGAAGCATCATGGCATTAGAAAGGTTGAGAACCAATGCTCTAGTTCTCCAGTGCTTCCTCCCTGCCTGGATAGTGACTGCAATCTACTGTGCAAATCCAGATAGTACAGATAAGAGCTCAAAACCAGGGAATTTGTGACGATAAACTTCTCAGGACCAATAATGAGACAGTGATAGCATGAGGGAAGGGAGATGGAGGAGGAGAAGGAAGAAAGGGGAAACCAATCACAATTATAGATGTACAACACTCCCCTCCCGTGCAAGGGGGATGCACAGCAAATAGATGGGTGAAGGAAGACAGCAGATAGTATAAAAAGGAAACTAAAAATAATTTATAAATTATCAAGGGTTCAAGAGGGTGAAAGGGTTGAGGAGGGAGGGTTATTAAGAGGGGTTGATACGAAGGGCTAGAGTGGAAAAAAAATGTTTAAATGTGTAGACTATTGTAAGAGCCTGAAATAAATTGATTTATTAAAATAAACATAAGGAAAGAACTGTTCTATTATGGCAGAATTGTAATTGTTAAGTAATACATTCATAATCACGTTTAAAATTTATGTAAGTTGTTTGATGCATGGGACATTTGATATAAATGTAAAATCAGTTGATAAAAATAGTAAGGATAAGAAGGCTGAAGGTGACCACAAGAAACTTCAAGACAACATATATTATCTTTATAAAATAATACATTTATTAGAAAATATAATTAAAATGTCTATTGTCTAATAACACATTCAAAATACATAAAGCAAAAATTAGTAGGAAAAATTTTCATATGATGGTAAAATTTAACATTTTACTGTACTTGAGGGAAAAGCAAAGGAAAATCAAAAGTAAAAAATTAAAGATCTGAATAATCTATTAATTTGAACTTATATTTATTTTAAGAATACAGTTATCATAAACAACCTATATAACCGATTCTAGAGTACATGAGCAATTCTTCACAAGAAGAAACACAAGACCTGGAGGCCAGAATGAGCTAGAACGTTGCAAGGGGGAGAGCAACCAGGGTGACTGGATTCCAGAGAGAATGTGGTAGCAAAGGAGAAGGTGGCAGGAAAAAAAGTACATTAGATAATGAGGCAGCTTTTGACAATTTAGATTTAAGATTTAATCAGGATTAGATAAAGTAAGAAGATCAAAATGTTATCCCAATTGAAATGGGCTGCTTTAAGTTAGTAATGATCCATATTTTTAAATTTCTCTCTAATGGCTTGATGGTTTGATCAGTGGACTGCCCTGTCATCAGAGTAGCAACAAGAGACCAACAGGAAGTAAAGGAAAAAAATTAAAAAAAATTATAGCTTTGAGATAGTTTTAATTGAAAAAGAAAGAAGTATAGATTTTATTTCTAAGATAATATCAACAGGTACTTATTTTAGGTTGACTGTAGAAGTTAAAAAGGAAGTCAATGTCAATTTCTTCTACATTTTGGACCTGAGATGCTGAATGATAAATATCATTACATTTATTCTCTCTCACACACTTACACTCACATTAAAATACACATTTCTTTCATTATGGCTAATATTCTATATTAAAAAATTGAGACACCAAAAGTCTATACGATATGCCTATACACTCACACAAAGGCTTAGAGTGAGTTAAAGTCTTAGGTTCTTTCCAGTGTAGTATATTCTGGCCATACAATGTGTTCAGAAATTATACATGACACATGCACTAATACAGGCATAGTAGACACATGTAGTTAGCTATTATGTGCATGTACATTCATACACCATGTGTTTAGTTTAGGTAAGGTTGACTAGAGATTTGGTGACATTATTTATATGATAAAGAGTTTTATATCAAGAAGCAATTATATATCAAGAGAAAGTCCATAAGTCTGATACTAGACCCTAAGTCCTCCTTTAGAATGATGAAGCCACATGCTATGACACAGACTGCAGAAAGAGCACAGAGCAGTGAGTGCCAAATGTTCTGGACCCAAGGTTGGTGGAAACAAGCCAAGGAGGGTCAATGGCAGAGTCCCAGCAAGCAGGAAGGCAAAAGGCCCGAGAAAGCAAAAGCAGTTCCCAGTGTCTCACACTCTTAAACCATCAAGGAGTCATAAGGTTTAGATCTAACTCCACTTCTAGCCAGGAGGGTCTAAGTGACACAAAATCATCTAGATACAACATACATAAAAGCAAATGCAGCTGATTCTAAACTTCCATTTATCTCATGTAAATACTTAGAGCACAAAATGAAGAAAAGTAAGTAATTTTTTTCACTCAGAATTATAAACAATTTCTATAAAGAACAAATTATTAATTGACTATGAATTTTTAAAAAAAATTAATACTAATGTTTGCTTTAGGAAGACATGGTAGCATGTGCTTTTTCTAAATTTCATTGAGAAATGACCTCAGTATTCCTATTATGTTCTTCTACATTGATATATTCTATCATTGAGTGCTTCACTTTCTTAAAAATTTTCCTTGGGATTTAGTGTGACATTGAATTTCAGAGTTTGTGATCACAGCACACTCACTTCTGTAGCCCATTAAATAAAACGTCATTTTATTGACACTTTTGCACTAGCATTGTACTTATATAAGTAAATATGGAAATCGAGAGCAGCTGTAAAATAAATCGTCAGACTGCTGCTGCTGCAAAAAAGCCAAAACTCACGATGCTCCTTTAAAAAAAGAAAATTATTTCTAAATCAGCTCATGGTTGTATGATGTTCCTACTGATTAATACTAGAGTTATCTCGAGCATATTAATAGGTAAACATAGAAAAATATATTTCTTGACATGACACATTGGTCAGTTTTAAAAAGATGCATGCAGTAGCCTTATCACTTAATCACAGATATTTGCAGTGTGGACCAAAAACTGCTTCGTTGCAAATTTGATAAAGTTAAATGCAATAGTCTTTGTATCATTGGACATAATCAAACTTCATTGTGTAAAATAGAGCTAAACAAAAACAACCTCTACTTTGAGTGATGAAACTCTGTGTTATGTTTAATTAAAAGGAGTATTTTCTCGTAGCAGGTGATAGAGTACATTTAATTATGAACATACCAAAGACAATACCATTGAGATACATAATACTATATCAGCCATAAGGGTTGTCAGGTCTGATACAAAACTCACTGGAAGCATCCCTAAATTAACTCTTCTGCAAACACATACTTTAAATCCATTAATATTTATGGGAACATAGCATTTGAACAAATGTGTTGTGGTCTACTTTTGAAAGCATGTGGTTTATAGTTAAAATAAATTATGATTCATAATATCTGCTGAAAGGAGGGGAAGGTAATCATGGAATGTAAAAGCAACAACTTTTAAAAACTGAAAGGATTGTGGCATAAATTCAGAGAATCAATCACCTATCAACGTAGGTCAGGATCTCCTTTCAATAGGACTCGTTTCAATGAATACATATTAAGAGATGTTGGGGTCAAAAATAAGTCAATAAGAAAGAACACATCAAAAGAACATACCTATTACCCATAACCATCAGGATATATTGACAAGTAACTCAGGCTTCACAAGCCTGACCAAAAAATGCATAATGGCACTCCCTTCTCTAGCCTCTCTGGGTTCTCTGTTTCTACCTCTGTCAGGTCATTGTGTCATCCTGTATGTGATCAGCAGAAATGACAGAAAAATCTTTCCCATCATTGGGCATCTCTCAGAGCCCATTAAATCCACTTTTAGATGCTTCTTACTGCCGCCTTCTTATTGCCCCCTTTCTCTTCTCATTGTTCCCTCTCTTCTTACTGCCCCCTCTTTTCTTCCTGCCCCCACTCTTCTGCCCTTTTCTCTTCATACTGCCCCCCCTCTCTTCTTACTGTCCCTCTTCTCCTGTTGATGCCCTAGGTCTGTCTTCATATTTCTCTCTTCAAAGTATTCTCCACATCCTGACCAGAGGGAATTTCAAAATCACAGATCTAATTCCATTTCATTATGCATTTGACTGTTCTCTATTGACAGATAAGAATTCAAATTTCTTACCATGGCACTGAAAAAACAAAACCAACAGCTACCTTTTTTTTAAATTTTAAAAATTTTATTGGGGGCTCTTACAGCTACTACAACATTCAGTACATCATTTGTATCAAGCACATCTGCACACATGTTGCCACATACATTTCCAAACATTTTCCACTTGAGCCCTTGGTACAAACTCCTCTTTAAAACAAACAAACAAAAAACCTCCCCTTTCCCCTCCCCCCTTTTTTAATGAATCATTTTATTGGGGGGG
>PVJH01039993.1:0-16029 GCA_004026705.1 Nesogale talazaci | reverse complement strand
ACTTAGCCTATCAAGTCTTGGTCAGTATAGTCACTTCTGCAGTGGAAAAAGGAAAGTAGTCAGTGCCCACACTCCAGCAAGTGTGTTCTGTCCAGAAAAGCTTTAGGGCAGAAACAAGAATCCAAATGATTTTGATCATATACTCTACTGCACTGACTTCTGAGTTAGATGATGAAGGTTTTCCTCTGAAACTTGTTGTTAAGTTAACATGTGGAAACAACCATATTTATTATGTTTCAATAGCTATGCAGTGGTGAATGTTGTGTGTCACTTGGCCAGACTAGTTCTCCGTGTTTGGCTGTTACCATGTAATCACCTCCCACTGAGTGGTCCCATGTGATCAACACATCTGTTGAAGGAGATCCTTTGGGGTGTGGCTTTCATCTATTCAGTGTTTCTGTCTGTGAAAAAGACAGCTCCCTGGGGGTGCGGGCGTGGGGATGGAACAAGGGTGGGGGGCTGCAAAGGCAAAGGCCTAGTCTTTATCCTGCATTATATGCTAGAGTACAAAAATTTTTAGTTGCCAGGGGGTACGGAGTTATTTGCTTGTCTTTTTTTTCTGAAAATCGGGTAGTAGGTAAAATAAGTTTGGAAACATGTATGGTAAAACTTTCTGTCTCTTTCTCTTTCTTTTTTTAATTTGACTTTCCAGTTGTTGTTTAACTCTGGTTCTTAGTGTCTAAGTACACTTCAGTTTCCTTTCTGACCTGCACGTTTTGAGTTCTTCAGGTCTGCTTTCCAAATGAGTCAGCAAAAGCCTCTAGCATGATGTTTTCCATCCTATACGCTTGTCAGGGCCATTTCCTTGCAATGAACACTTCACTGGCTGTACGCCTTTGAAGAACTCAACATCAAGACAAAACATGAAAACAACATATGAAAAGTCCAGTCTTTCTAATAGATTATTGATGTCTCCATAGAAAGACTCATGAATCCCTTTACATATCAAAATAGAAAAATAATGATCTAAATTAATTTTGTCTGTTGTTCGTTGCCATTGGGTTGGTGCTAATCCATAGCAGCCCTGTGTATAGCACAAGGAAGCATTGTCTGAGCCTGTGCCATCCTCCCAATTCTTGCTATCCTGGAGCATTCTGTTGATGCCACTATGTCAAGCCATCTCATTGAAGGCCTTCTTTGTTTTACTTTATTTTACCAAGCAGTTTGTATATTCACTGTGCTGCATTACTTTTTCTTATCTTTCTTTTTTTGTGGCATCACTGCCCTGGTGGGAGTAGGAAGCTCAGCCTTGCTCCTGGAGAGCCACTGCTGGATTTGAACTGTCAACCCTGTGGGCCACAGTCCCCCACACAAATGCTGTGCCTCCGGGGCTCAGCCACGTGCTGCATTTCATTGCATTGTTGCTCCTTCCCCCCCCCCAAAAAATGGCAGTGAAAGGAATCCATCATGCAATGTTCTTATTAAAATTTTATGAGGCTTCCCATGCAGGTATCACAAGATCCTGTTGTGGTGCTATATGGTAGAGTAGGTTAAATATTGGGCTGCCAGATACCATCTTTCTCGATGGAAGAAAGATGAAGCTGTCTGTTTTTACAAGGACAGAGTGTCTCAGGAAACTTAAGTATCAGTTCTACTCTGTTCTGCAGTGTTGTTCTGCATGGTAATTAGCTTCATGATAGTCAGTTTCTTTGGTGTTTGCTGGGCTTTTCAGAAGGCAATATTATGCAATGTGCCCTACGAATGCTTTTGAAGTGTCTGGTTTACCACGGTTGCTATATTTAAAGAATACTAAGGGAGAAAAATTCCCTGAAAAAGTGGGTTTAAAGAGTTAAGCACTAAATTAATTTTGATGTGGGCTATTTGAGGTGATACTAGAATAATTTTACTCTAGATATAGTTTCCCATTTGCTAATGATATCTGCACAAGGTGATTTTATGATCACAGTAAGTTATTCTGGGTTCTAGTGTCAACAGTAATCTCTCTAGCCTGCAGGTAGTTATAATTCTCTGCTTTTAGTCTAAAGTCTAGGATAGGATAGATATAGAAGACATTAAAGCATGTCATATAAAGCCTATCATTGTATATAGCTTTATTTTAAAGTTTTAAAAATCCCTCAAACCTAATGCTGGACTCATTTAGATACAATAGGGTAGTAGAGAGGTAGAATCCAATTCCATAGAAACACAGATTTCCCAAGCCTTTTGATTGGGATGATCTAATAAAAGTTAAAATAATAAGATGCACTTGAAGATTGCTATTAAATGGAAATGAAGGAATATTAGTGTTTACTATATTTCAATAAATATAAACCCACAGTGATATTTGGTTCTTCTAAATTTAAATTATTTTTCTCCTAAGGTTTTCAGCAGGGACATTAAAGTTAAAATGAAGTAGACTAGTCATCATAAGTACTTCAACTTTGTGTGTGTGTGTGTGCATGCATTTGTGATTTTAGCACATGCATAACAACTTACTTGAAAGAGGCAATTTTTTTCCCGAGTTCCCTGAGAGAGGTTTCAAAAAACATGGTGTAGTAGTTTCCTTTCATTGCCTTAACAAATTAGTTTGTTTTTAATGGTTTTAAAAGAGATGGATTTATTACAGTGGCATTCTGGTGGTCAGCTGTCCACGGCGGGTCTCCTTGGGCTAAAATCAAGATGTTGGCAAGACTTCTTTCTGGAACCTTGAGGAACCTCTTGGGAACCGTCCTTTGCTTGCATGTCTAATCTTGGTGGCTATAGAACTAACGCTTGTTTTCTGACTGGCTCACCCCTGAGGAGACTTCCACATTCATCAAAGCTAAAACCAGTCCAAGTGGATGAAGTCCTTTACTTCTAGACCTCTCACTTCTCTTTGAAGAATTTAATTGATTACATTAGACCCTATAGTTGATTCAGTCAACACTTCCTGGTTTTGAGATCAACTGATTAAGGATATTCATTGATCTTCAGCTTTAGTTGTTATTTCCTATATATGCAGCATAACATATGGACAGATCCAGGGATAGAACTCTGGCTTACCTAAAGACCATTTTATGATTGTGTATATTTGATAATCACCAATGTGATTACATAAATGGCCAGACTAATAGTTGATCACAGAACTTTCGGCCAATGATTATCACTGTGGCATCTATATAATCTCTTGTCAATTTGAGGGAAGGGATGGAATCTAGTCTGTTAATCAAGTCATAGCCAATGAGGCCTCTGTGTGAGCATGGCCTTCCCCCGAGGATTCTGGGACCTTCTGTCTTTATCATGGGAGGCAAAACACACACACACTCTCTCTCTGTTTTATCTTTCTGCTGACAAGGCACATGGAACTATGCTAATGGAGCCTGAGCCACATGGAGACCCACCCCAGTGCTGAGATGCTTCTACTGCCACTGGATCTATAAGACTTTCCACCCAAAGACCTGTGATTTTCCTAAAGGAATTATTGCCTTTGTTTCAGGAGTCTGAAGAGCAATTTATGGGCTGGTATTGGACATTTGGGCTAATATCAGACTTAGGGACTTGAACTGGATGGAGCTGGGATGTTTTCTTAATATAAGATTACTCTTTGATACAAAGCTCCCTCTTACATATACATGAGTGAGTCTAGATTTGTTTCTCTAGTCAGCCCAGACTAACACAGACATTGTTTTCTATCCTTCGTTGCCATTTTCTATATTCGGCATTTTTGTCGCATAATTAGTTGAAAAGAAAAACAATACTAAAACTAATAACTGATAATATTATTTAAGGCTACATAAATAATGTAGTGAAGGAAGAATAAAAAAATCTTCAGACAAACCTAGCACAAGGAGTTCATCAGAAGAAACTTGGCATTTGAAAGAATTTCAAAAACAATTTTTTCAGGAAGAAAGAAATTACTACAGATGGGAAATTCTGATGTTGAGGAGGGAGTAAAGGAAATGGTAAGTGACAAATGTGTTGCAGGCATCAAATACTACTGACTGCACAATAAAAGCTCATCATTTATTGATGACTGATCATCAACATACAAAGAAGATAAGCCATTGTATCTTCGGGGATTTAAAACAGATATGGAAGTAAAATGCTGGGAAAAATAAATTATATACTGAAGAGGATAAACAGACAGAAACTGTTTTAAGGTACAACCACAGTATCTAAATAAATAAATAGAAAGATAAGCAAGTAGACAAATAAATGAAATGAAAACAAAATAAGATAAGGCAAGAACACAAAGTCAATTTTGACTCTTGGGGTTCCTAAAGCAGAAAGATCATTTTGGTAGTTATATTATCATTTGTCAATTTGAGAGGATTAAGAGAAAAGGAGTGGAATCTAGCTGGTCAATCAGGTTGTAGCCAATGAGATCTCACTGTGGGCATGGCTATCTCCTGAGGATTCTGGAAACTGCTGTAGTCCTCCTTGGAGGCAGAAGATGCTCTCTCTTGGTTCACTCCCTGGGAGACATTGCAGCTGACAAGACACATGGAACTACACTAGTGCCCTGAGCTGGAAAAGCCAGGAAAATCCTGCCAGGGCTGAGATGCTTATAACACCACTGGATCAACAGGTCGTCCCACCCACTAGCCTATGATCATCCTGCATTCAGCATCATTGCATGTGTTTTGTGAGTCTGAAGAAGACTTTATAGACTGGCTTCAGACATATGGGTTAATATTGGAATTATGAACTTAATCTAGACTTGGGTGGGATGTTTTATTAATGTACAATTGCTCTTTATATAAAGCTCTTTTTAAATATACATATGAGTGTCTCTGAATTTGTTTCTGTAGTCACCCAAATGGAGGCTGGCAGTATTAGCTTTCTTCACTGGAGCAGCTGGTAAGTTTGAACTTCCAGTTAGCAGTTCAACACTTATCTGACAGTGCCACCAGGAAGTTGTACAGGATGTACTAAAATATTAATTTATATGGGATATAAACCAAGCATAATGAAGATACAAGTCAAGATATAAGTCTAGCACAGAAGGTCAAATGAACCTGGACTGCTGGAAGAGCTAACAAGTTTGTCTTGGAGGAAGCACAGCCAGAATCCTCCTTAGAAGTGAGCATGATGAGACTTCATCTCAAATATTTGGGCATGTTGTCAGGAGGCCCCAGTCCTTGTAAAGGACATCACACATGGGAGGAGAGAGGGCAAGTGAAAAGAGAGGCAGGCCCTGGACAAGATGTATGGACACAATGAGTGCGACAATGCATGCAAATATGACAGCGCTTATGAGGATGGTGCAGTGCATTGTGCTACTGGGCAGGGAGTCCCTAGGAATGGAACCAAGTTCATAGCAGCTGTAAACAACTTGTCAAACATGCCTGCTGCACTATAAATATTTTTCTATTCTTTAAGTACAAATGTCTTCTCCCAAATAGGGCTTGGCATTTCTTTAAAATGTTTTTTTTGGTGTGTGAATTGTAATTTTTGCCACCATTTCCCATTGATTTGCCGTTTCTGTCTCTCTGTATCTCTGTCTCGGTCTCTCTCTGTCTCAGGGGAAGACTTTCAATGGAATGTGACACCGTTGCCGCAGCAATGGGATCAAACACTAGGATCATCATGAGGATGACCCAGGAAAGGACATGCTTTGTCTTGTGGTACATAAAGTTGCTCTCACTCGGATCCAACTCAATGGCATCGAGCAACAATGATCTCACTCAGGATTGAGGTCTTCTCTTTTCTTCATTTTGATTACTCCCTCTTGTCTTTGAAAGGGACCCTCATAGTGTGGTTACACAAAAGCCTGCCAAGTGTAAGGTCAGCAGTTTGAAACCACCTAACTGCAGTGTGGGGTAAAGAGAAGGCTTATCTACTTGCAAACAGGCACGGTCTCGGAAACCTATGGGGGCAGCTCTGCCCTGTCTTGTAGGGTTCGTATGGGTCAACCCCAACTTAGTGGCAGTGGGTGAGTAGTTTAAAAGTTATGCATCCTTGTATTAGTCTTTTAAACTTTGCCATATTTGAGTGACATGCATTTTTGTCCCTTGTTCCTAATATATAGACTTACAAAGTGCCATGTAGTGCTCATCATTGTTGCCATGGCTTATTGTCAGTCTGCTTGTCCACTCAGACTGCGTGTCATGTGGTCCCATATATGTTAAACCATAGACACATTCTTCTGCGGCTTAAACCAGTGTGTGTTTACAACCACCCTCTTTCCTTAGACGTCTTTCTTTTTTGTTGTACCTCATACCTTCCATATGAAATCATGTGCCTTCTACCTGGAATGCACCCTCTGCATTTTGTTCTGTTCAGAAAGGATTACTTGCTAATAGATTTTCTATTTATTTTCTTCTAAAATTGTTTTATATCATTGTTACCCTAGAAACACACTGGTGTTGAATAGAATTGTAGGTTGGCCGCTTTTAGAGTCCATTGTAAGCACTGTTCTAGCATCTTGCTTCCACTGCTATTAATGAGTCATCAACAAGAAATTTTTGTAAGTCTCCCTTTAAAAATCGCAGATGCTGAATGTAAGGCTCTCTCTCTGGCAACATCTATTGACCAATGTGTTATTATCATGCTGCTGTAATTAGGTCCTATCATGCTATCCCTAACCCACAGGTATCTCATACTTAATAAAATGTTGCAAAGACCCACACCATACGTATGACAGCAGACATTGTTTGGCCCATTGTTACAGCCACCTCTAACAGGGGTCTGCTCCCAGTCCTCCTCATTAAAGGCCTTCCTCTTTTCCACCACATCTTATGGCCTCTTCCAAGGAAGTGCCTCTGCTGAAAATATGTCCAAAGTAAAAGAGATGAAGTCTCACTGTCCTCATTTCCAAGGAACATGCCTTAAATGCATTTGTGCTTTTCCTTCATTTTTTTTTGCCATATACATGCATATGTGTGTATGTATCCCTAAGTAAATGAATACACACACTTTTTAAACAAGAAGTCTGTTATGATGTGTTCTTTTTTTTTTAATAGCATTTGGGAATCTGTGATTTTACTCCCTGCCCATCTGAGGATTTACTCTCTTTAAAATTAATAGGGCTTTCTTCATATGTAATCACTACCTTCCTCAATTCTGGAAAATTCTCAGTAATCTCTTCAATGAAAACTCCACCTCATGTCCTCTCCTTTCTGCTATTGAAACATAGACAAAGGGTAGCCAAGGCTCCCCAGTTTGCTCCAAGAATGTTAAAATAAACACTTGCTTATAGGAGGAGGCTGAAAAAAGTTTATAGACTCTTTCTGTTATCTTTTGGTTCCTCCTTTCCACAAGCATTTTGAAGTCCCTGTGCTTTTGTTTTGTTCTTTCCCTCTCTCTGTTCTCTCTGTGCTTGGGTATATTTTTTAAGTTTGCTTTCTGTTTTTATTTGCTTGCACACTGTATCTATTTGGCTGTCACAATCCTAACTTCGGGACCCCATTCTTGCCAATGCATCTGTTCTTCCCAGCATTTCTTTGGGGTGATCTTTCAAACAGCTCACATTGCTATTTTTTCATAGTCACAAATGCCATGGCTTTTATTTCCATAACTAGGGTACTGCTGGTTTACAGTCTCAGAATCGTCTGCAGCTGCCTTAGTTGAGGCACACCTTCATGCTCAAGGTGAAACATTTATTCTTTAGCACATCAATCCCTCCATCCCCGCCCCCAGAACGCTTGCCCAATGCAATACCTTGCTTGATTTCTTGATGCTCCTTCTATGGGTACTGATTATGGAAAAAAGAAAAAGGAGACCCTCGATGACACCAACCTATTATCATTTATCTTGATGCTCCTTCCTGATTTACTTGTCGTAGCTTTTGTTTCCTTCCTGTCAAGGAGCCCCGGTGGGGAAATGGGTTAAACCTTGGGTGCTAACTGCCAGGTTGGGGATTCAAACCCAGTAGCGCTCCCAGGTGGAAAGGAGGTTGTCTGTCTGTAAAGATGTGGGGGGTGGAATCTGGAAGACGTGTTTCTACTTTGTTCTATAGCATGGCTAGCAGTAGAATCCACGCAATAACAGTGTGGTTGATGAACAGAAGTCATCCATAATGAAGCCTTTGGTCTTCTTCAGTCAGGACTTCAAATCATTTCTTATTTGAGAAAATAAGTTTGGGTTACTGACATGTGATAAATTTAAGATTCAAATGCTTGTAAAAGCTACTTGGCAACTGCATTATCTCAGGAAAACAATTTTCTGGCTGAGAAACAACACACCTTAAAAAAAAAAAAGGAAACAAAACCAAAGGTTTTGGCACAGGTTGATTTCTAGCTCAGGTTCACAGTGTATAAGCCAAGATCCCTGTCCTTGGGCTGAGGTACTTGGTTTTTATTTCTTTTCTACATGTTTCAAAAATCTATACAAATGGAATTTTGTGTGTGTGTGCTTCTAGGTCAGTGTGACTCCGTTGCTCTTCCTTTTCCCTGGGCTGTGGCTCCTCTGTAGCTTTTTACCTCGAATTTTGTACATGCAGCACTTGGATTTTGATCTATTGAAAAATACTTCAAATATTCCAAGTTTTAAAGGTGCACCTGACCTAAGCTATGGTATATTAAAGTGCCTCATCTGTGTGTGAAAGTTAAGACATTGAATAAGGAAGACCAGGGATGATCTTATGCATTTGAAATAAGGCGTTGGCGGAGAATAATAAAAGTATCGTGGACTTCTGGACATATCTTTCTTGGGAAAAGTACAGCCAGAGTGCTTCTTAGGGGCAAAGATGATGAGACTTCATCCCACATACTCTGAACGTTATCAGGAGGAGAATATTATGTTTGGTAAAATAGAGGGACAGCACAAAAGAGAAAGGCCCTTGATGAGATGGAGAGGCCCAGTGGCTGGAGCAATGGGCTCAAGCATAAGAACGCTTTTGAAGATGGGGCGGGACGGGCCAGTGTTTTGCTCTGTTGTACATAAATAGGGTTGCTATGAGGCAGAACTCCCCGATGGCCCCTGATAACAACACCATTTACTCTACATAGGATTAAGCAGAATTATTAAGCGCATCTTTCAATAAGAATTGTGCTATTTGTTTTATTCCATATTTCCTTTAGCTGCATTAATACTTTTTTATAATTCGTATAAGCATTTTGATTGTGTTGTTATTGGTTAAACATTCCCTTTCAACCACACCTCTACGTCTTAAACACTTGACAGACACTTGTGCAGAAAATTTGCCTAATGCAACATGTCACTTGATTTCTTGGCTGTTGCTTCCATGAATTCTGATCATTATTCTAAGTAAAATGAAATCTTTGACATCTTCAGTCTTTTTCTTATTTATCATGCTGCTACCACTGGTCCAGTTGTTATGATTTTTGTTTTCCTTACATTGAGTTATAATACATATTGAGTGCTGCAGTATTTGATGTTGCAAAAGGACTTTGGGGCTCATTCCCTTTCAGCAAGCAAAGTTGGGTCATCATGTATCATGCACATGGTTAATGAGTGTCCCTCCAAGTCTGACGCTGTCATCTCCTTCATATAGCCAGCTTCTAGACTATTTACTCTGCACGCACATGGAGGAAATATGGAGAAAGGACACAACCATGGTGCACACTTTTCCATGCAGTATTCCCTTGTTCCCTTCAGACAACCACATCTTGGTTCATGCGATGATTCTCGTTTTGTACAAGTCTCTTGAAAATTACCCAAATTTGTAATGATCCACAGAGTCAAATACTTTGTCAGCCACTAAAACACAAGTAGATAACTTTCTAAACTTCTCTGATTTCAACCCGGATTCATCTGACATCGGCAGTGATATACCTCATTTCACTTCCTTTTCTAAATCCAGCATGAGTTTTTGGCAGCACTCAGTGTTTGGCTTCCTGCATCCATTTTTGAATTATCTTCAGCAAAAATTTAATGGTATATTATACTAGTGATATAATTTCATAATTCGTGTGTCCTATTTGGGTCACTTTTCTGTGCAGAGTGCATAGATGTGGATACCTTCTAGTCAGCTTTCCAGGCAACGGTCTTCCCAATGTCTTGGCAGAGCCTAGTGAGTGCTTCCAGCACTGAATCAGCTTATTGTTTTTTCACTAATGCCCTTAATGCCTCATGGACTTCGTGCTTCAACTTCATCAGTTCTTGATCACATGCTGCTATCTCTTGAAAGAACTTTATATCAAGCCTTTTTTTTTTCTTTTTCTTGTACAGTGACCCTTGCTATTCTGGCCATTTCATTTGGATTCCTCTTGCATCATTCACTATTTTCTTATGGGCTCCTTCAATATCTCACCTGGAGGCTTGACGTTTTCATCATTTCATTTGGCTCTAGATCTGATGACTAGTCCTGCTCTTCCAATGCTAGGCCTTTGCACACTTCTCAAGCTGCCCTTTAGACAGTTCCATTCAGGCCCTTTGTTGCATCCGGTCTTCCACCTGCGTTAGCTGCTCTACATTCAGAAGTTGCAGGGTCTGTCCGGCACCCACTTTCATCTTTTACTTCTTTCCAGTATCCGCAAAAGCCTCTGCTGTCTGCCTGTGCAAAGTCTCATTATGTAATAAGCGTCATCTATTCGTTTTTAGTAATTTGTGTGTGTATACTCTGAAATCCTTTGACTTTGATTTGATAAATTCTTAGTTTTATTTTGTTCAATAATATGAGGCACTCTTATCATCCCTCTGGAACTTCCTCTTTGATCTTTATGTAGCTCACACAGCAGCCTCTTCTGCTCTTCATGGAGCAGTCTGTGATCAAAGGCAGCTTCACTAATTTCTCAATTGTTTCTGTTTGGTTGGTTGGTTGTTTTTGCTTTTTTGCCCCATCCACATTTCTACCAGGGCAGATCTTAAAACATTAATAAAGTTCTTATTTTAAAGTGATTTTAGATTTACATTAAAAAATGTGAGCTGCTGCTGAAGGGTTCTCATTATTATCATGGTCCATTTGCCAAAATTAATGAACCTGTGTTGATGCATTATTATGAACTGGAGTCCATACTTTATTCAGACTCACTTACATTTTAACTAATGTCTGTTTTCTGTTTTAGGACCCTATCTGGGACACCATATTTCATTTAGCTGTCATGTCTCTGAAGCTTCTCTTGGATGTGAAGCATCCCAGATCCCCACTTTTTCTTTTTTAATAACCTTGTAGTTCTGTGAGGCACCAGTCAAATATTGCAGACTGCACTCCTGTTCAGATGTGTGGGCATTGGTCTCAAGGTTCTATGGCTACTGGGTGTTCTGATGTTGTATTCGGTCAGTGTCAACAGTGAAAACTGCAACTTGGCATGCATTCAATTTGCTCTTAGCCACTTTAAAAATCACTTCTAGTATTTGAGAACTGTTTTTATATCACTTGCTCCCCTTTTAATTAGGATGTCCCTCCTTTTTTCATTTATTCATAAAAATTAGCATTTAGACCATGTGATATGAATTTCAAGTGCTATTATCCATTTTGTAAATCCTTTAGTGTTTTGACTCTATATATGTGTGATTGAGGTAATGAGAAGGGGAATATTAAATATGAAAACATGTTCTGTCATTATTTTTAAATGCTGTTTTTCTTTTTTAATTTAAGGTTTGGTGTTGCTGGAGTTTTTTGTGGGATTTTTTTGACATTGTGTGTTATTTCTCTTACACTTTGAAGTGATGAAGTCATTAGACTGTATCCTAGAGCAATGTGTGTACAGACAGAGTTTTAGATTATGATTTTCATAAAAAACTTCCCATTTCTAGTTATTGAAAGCTATTTATAATGTGTGCCTGTATGCATGCATGCACACAATCACACACACACACTCACTTTCCGTCTTTTGGATTTTCTTTCTGAGGTCATTGTTCGTATTTAGATTCATGAGATGACATCTCAGGATTCTAATGGTTTCATATTATAGTATATTTTTATATAGAATAGTACTATCCCTGCTATTTATTCTGTGTTTCCTTGAGCAGTCTCAGGTTGTCTAAACTATCTAGTTAGTTTGCTTCCATGTGAATTTTAAAACAATACCTTATATTCCTGGAATCAACATTAAGATATTATTGAGCCTATCAAAAGCTTAGAACAATCGGTATCAACTTTTGGGATATAATAATTATATAATTATAAATGTTATAATAAAAAAGCATAGTGTGTTTTAAAATTTTATTTTATTAAGATTCATGTGGGGATTTGTGTCAAAAATTAAAGTCTCTTAAGTCATCTTTATATAGGCACTATGCCTTTTCTGTTTAGCATATTTTTAAATAATATATTTCAACATCTCAGTAGTTAATAATGTATAAACACATGCTGCTATTTCTCTGAAATATATATCACACAATTCTACTCAGTTTTATTGATCAATTTCCATGTTTTGAGGTTCATTTTAACTTATATATAACTATTTTCCTTTTCAATAATTTTGACATGTCCCTCTGCTAGAAAGTTAAATTATTTTGTTATGGGACCATAACTATTCTAAGTCTTACTTGCTGGAGCATTTGATTTTTATTAACACACTCTTGAAGAATGTACTGATGAAAATCAAAGGCTATAGCATCCAGTAAAGATTTCCTCTTAATGTCAAGAAATGCAATTGTTTCACAACTGTTTCAATAACCAAAACAATAGTAAATTTAGAAAAGATTGACATTACAAAGGAGAGCATTTTACTTGAATCCAAAACCCATGCTTATGGAAGCAGCAGTAACGAAACTAACAGCTGCATGGCATGCAGAAAATGTCCAGCAAATCACTTTAAAATCTTTAAATATTAAAGATGTCATTTTGAGGATCAAAATGAGCCTTACCCAAGCCAGGGTAATTTTAATCACCTCATAAGCATAAGAAAGCTGAACAATTAATAAGAAAGAATGGAGAAGAACTGAGGCCCTTGAATTATCCTGGATATACACTGGACTGTGAGAAGAGGGAACAGATCTGTGTTGAAAGAAATACAGCCAGAATACTTCTTAGAAATAAGAGGGGAAACTTTGTCTCATGTGCTTTGGCAATTTCATCAGGAGGGAGTGGTCCCTGGAGAAGAACAGGTTGTTCAGTAAAGTAGCAGGCCTATGACAAGAGGAACGCTCTCAAGGAGATGAAATGACACGGTGGCTCCAACAGTGCTCTCCAACTTGCCCACCGGAGTGCGGACGGTGCAGGACTGGCAGTGTTCAATTGCACTGTGAGTTGTTATGAGCGGAAACCAACTCAATTCCTAACAATAACAACACTTCATGAAGAGTGTCAATCTCTCTCACTTTTCCTCCTGCCCCTCACCTTTTGTGAAGGCCACAAAATTATGGCTGACTTCCGATAAATGGCTAGAACCGTCGTCTCGGAAGTGAGTTAGTACTGCATTCATTCTGAGCAGGGCATTTGCTTTGGCTGTGGGTGATCCCAGAGCTCTGTCTCCTAGAAATCGGCTTACAGCACTGTTGTTGCCACGTCACTTATCCCCAGATCACCCAAACTCCACGCTCAGCCTTCAGCAACATTCCACTTGCACCTGAATTCATGATGTTGTCTGAACCTTTGTGCGTTCTGGTGGGTTGCCTTTATTCAGGATTGGCACAAGTATGTGTTTCTTTCTGTCAGTTGTCCAGGTAGCTGCATTCTGGACTTCTTGGGACAGGCAAGTCAGTGCTTCTCTTGCTCCGTCAGCTTGTTGAAACATTTGTGCTGGTGCTCCATCAATTCTGAAAGCCTTGTTTTTTGCTTCGGGCCTGTTATCAGGAAAGACCGGTTCCTGGCAAAGGACATCATGCTTGGTAAAGTTGTGGGAAAGTGGAAAGAGGGGCCCGTGATGAGCTGAATTGACGCAGTGTCTGCATCCGAGGGTGCCAGCGTCACATTGTGAGGGATGGGCAATACCAGGCTGTGCTCTGATCTCTTGTGTTTAGGATCCCTGTGAGTTAGAACCAACTCGATGGCAGTCAACGACAATGCATGATGTCTATCAGACCTTCATAAATGCTATCAAGTCACAAAGTGTGTACTTACAAGCAGGTGTACTAGGACTTGTGCATATGTGTGTGTCCATGTGGGCGCACACACGTATATGCCTGTAATACATTAACACACTGCAGACGGATCCAGAGTTTACTTGTGTTTATGGTTTAATGTAAAAAAAACATCCATTTATGGTTTAATGCAAAACAAACAAACAAACTAACAGCCAAAAAAATACCCGGACACATGGGTAAGTTGGGACAAAAATTATCCGATCTTTACAGACCAAGGAGGTCTCCCTCCAGTCCCCCTACCAAGTACATTTGTAGGTGACTATTTTGTGTTCTTTGTTTTCTTCATACCCAATCAAAAACAGTCCATAGAATAAAAGTTACTGAATTGTTTTAAAATCATGCAATAGTCTCGTGCTATGTTTGTACAACTGCATCTCATTCCATATCAATTTGTGCATAAGCACAAATATTTAAAATGCATGGTTTAAAATCAGAGAAGGCATGTGACAAGGTTGTATTCTATTTTCTCACCAGAGTTATTCAGTCTGTATACTGAGCAAATATTCAGAGGTTCTGGGTTATATAAAGAGGAGTGTGGCTCAGGATTGGAGGAAGGTTACTAACAGCCTGCAATACATAGATGACATGCTAGCTGAAAGTGAGGAGGACTTGAGGTACTTGGCAATGAAGCTCAAGGATTGCGGACTTTACCATGGATTAGAACTCAGTGCCAGGAAGACCCAAATTCTCACAACTTGATCAACTGGTAATAGATGATACATGGAGAAAGGATTGAGGTTGGCAATGATTTTTTTCTTACTTGGATCCCCAATCGAGACTTTGAAAATAGCCATCAAGAGGTCCAAAGATGAATTGTATTAGGTAATGCTGCACAAGTACTGAACAGCAGCATGGACGGGATGCAGAAAGAGAGGAAGACTCTCGAGGGGACTGACACAGTGGCTGTGTGCAAGCCTGGGAACACATGAGAGGATGGGGCAGGACTTGGCACGGGTTTGTTCTCTTGTGAGGACCAAGGTCACTGTGTGAATCAAAATTGACTCAGTGATGTCTAACAGCCACATAGTTGGAACCAAGGTCTGTGGAAAGAGAGCCAGGAAAATAGCCTAAGTTCTTTTCACAGGAAGATAATGCATAAGCTCTGTTTTCGGCTCTACATTGAGCTCCCATTTTAGTGTCAAAATAAAAAGATAGCTCGGTTCAAGTTAGCGCATCTGCAGCCATTTATTGTCAGCCAAAAGTATTAGCTGGGGTATTAAATAAAATATGCTAAGCTTTCCCTTATTTACTTATTTTTATCATTAGAAATGCTGTGGTTGGAAAGATATATTTACATCATTTATGCATAGGTTCTTAAAACTCTTCCACAATAAAAGTAGTCTCATTTTTCCCTACTGAAAGTAGATCACATTAAAGACGCTTTTGGACCAGCCTCCCTGTCTAGCGCCATGACTCATTTTTTGTAAAAGACTCTTTATGGTTCGGAGCCTCAGATGCCTACTCTTTAAGGGAAGGTTCATAATGCCTAGCCTCAATTTTGTGAATGGCCTCTGGAATTTTTAAATAGAAAAAGTCCTCTAAATGAACATAACCCAGTGACAACAAGTGTGCCTGGGGTGGGGGTGGGGGAGCAAGTTCTCACATGTGCATGCCCCATAAACCCACTGCAGCACAAGTGCCTTGCTCACCCCTCTGCCTAGGTCTTTGAGGCAGGTGGTGATTCCAGCGCCCTGCTGGGGTCACTCCATGAGAGGTAGTTGTGGCTGTCTGCTTCTGGTAAGGTCTACAGCCTTGGGAACATGATGGGGCTCATCTGCTCTCTGCTATGGATTGCTATAGCTCAGACTCAACTTGAGCTCAGTGGACTTGGTTTGAAAGAGTCTGGCAGTGACTCAGGAAGACTCGGAGGCAGTTCGGGGCTCATCGTGGCAGCAGAAAGCTGAGAGACTTGTCATAAGGAGGAGTGGCTCCCCTTTCCTGGTACTCATAGAAGAGCAAGCCCTCATGTCCCTCAGCCTTCACCCCATCTCTGAGTGAGAGGACCCCAGTTTCTTGTCAATGAGATCCCAGCCTTCCTGTATTAGTGACACTTGTCTTCTCTCACCCCCCCCCGCCCCACCCAGATGCCACAGGATCCATGTATTGTCTATCAATATCTTTCTTACTGTGGATGGGACCACATTTTAATATAGCACAATTGACACTTGATTGATG